>SEYY01000605.1:37977-82977 GCA_009176605.1 Armadillidium nasatum
CCTTGTTGCTCGACATTGTACTCTCACCAGCATATCTGTGTCTTTTCTAAAGTGAGGAGCCCAAATCTGTGCACAATAGTCTAATACCTTCAATTCCTTGTGACTCAATTTTCTGAGAAGCACCGAAAGGGATTTTGATGTCAAAATTTGTGGAAAATATTCCACTTCATCTGATACTAAATGTGCTTTTAAACACTTTTCATTTTATTTAGCAATAAAGAAACATTTTTCAGGCTCATAAATTGAATTAGTATTAATCATCTGTTTCTTAGTAAAATTAACACAAATAATAAACAACACAACTTAACATACCCTTACATATACCTTCTTCATGGTTTTATGACATATTTGAATTCTTCTTCTTAACTTCAATTCCAAATTGGATTCTCTGGCTCTGACTTTATATTAAAGATGAATCTTCATCTAATTCTTTCTTTATATTCTCTCGTAAAGAGATGTTTAATTCATTGTGAGGAAACCTCTGAAGAATAGAGTATATATATATATATATATATATATATATTAGGACAAGTCAGACAGCAAATTTCCTGGATAACCAGATACCCGATATCCAGTTTTTACTACCTGGCTAAAAATTCTGGACATTAATTTAGCATTAATGGCTTATTTTAAAATATTTTATAATATATATATATATATAATATATATATATATATATATATAATATATATATATATATATATATATATATATATATTATATATATAATATATATATATATATATATATATATATATAATATATATATATATATATATATATATATATATAGAGATGGCATCCACATCTGCACTTGCAAAAAATTATACATCCACATCTGATGAAATTCTATATTCGGATTGGCAAATTAATAAATATGACATTCAATAAATCACTATATATATATATATATATATATATATAATATATATATATATATATATATATATATATATATATATATATATAATATATATATATATATATATATATATATATATATATATATTAGGGATGTACCGATACCAGTAAAGAGGCCGATACCGATACTCTAATTATTATAAGAAATACACAGTAATAAGATAGAACATTTGTGTACTGCTAGGCAACTTAGTCATGTATTTCATATTTGGTTGTGCCCAAGTATATTTTATAAATTAAAATATTATCTTTTAGGAATAATAAATGCAAATATAATACTAATAACTTTTCTATGTTTGTGTTTATTTAAAAAATATTCCATTTCCATTTTCCAGTAAGTATTAACAAAGTTTAGCTACTCGCTTTTATGTTTTAACATGATTACAATTTACAAGAAGATTCTTTAACTAGCTACAATATAAAGAATAGAAATAATGAAGGAAGAGACCTCAATTAATCAGCAGAAAAGACAAAATATAAAATACGCTATTATTCAAACATGACATAATATACCCCTTTACAGTAAAGAGATCACTTGATAGTCGAATTTAAATACCCTCAAATTATTGATGTAAAAATATTAAAGTTTCACTCATATCTGGAGAAAGCCTGTTCTTTTTTTGGAAATATATATTATATATATATATATATATATATATATATATATATATATATATATATATATATATATATATATATATATATATATATATATATATATATATATATATATATATATATATATATATATATATATATATATATATATATATATATATATGATATATATACACACTAGGAAAACGAATTATGGGCTAGCTTAAGGAATTCCTTATTAGAACTTTTATATATTCGAAACTAGATTTATTTTTTAATCAAAAAGTTTCTCATAATTCTTCACCCAAAAAGTAAGGAGTATCGGAGTATCGGCCAAGTATCAGCCATATTAACCAATACCGATACCGATACCCAAAATTCCAAAAAATGGCCGATACTTCCGATACCGATACTATCGGTACATCCCATATATATATATATATATATATATATATATATATATATATATATATATATATATATATATATATATATATATATATATATATATATATATATATATATATATATATATATATATTGTAATTTCTTCTAAAGACATCATTTATGTTTCTCTGAGTTTTACACTAAGAAAGTGTACAGTCATATTGGATAGAGTACTCTTACATCTGTGTGGGAAAGGGTATTCCAGTTCAATCCATCCATCTAAGGAGGAGACAGGAGGACCTTAATTTGAAAATTTAATTTTTAAACTTTCTATTTTTCTTAATGTTATGGTTTTGATCAGCTTTTAAAGTCTATTCTAAATTTATTTTGCTTTTCTTCTTTTCATATTTTAGCTGTAAATGTAGGTGGCCACAATTAATCCCTTCAATCTATAAGAAGTGTGATCAAACTTCAAATAATTTTTATACAAGATAATGTGGAATATTTACATCTGAGTATATTTATCTTTAAGTCTTGTAAATTGTCATGCAATCCTTTATAGTTGAATTCTTTATTTTATCTTAATAGGATTAATTAAAAAGAAATTTAAATTTAACATTTAACTAACTTGGATTCTATTTGGAATCATGAGATGTTGTCTTTTACTTTGTGAGATTAAACCACTAATTCTACTTTATTTTTATCAGTGTTATAGGAAGGCCATGAAAAAACTGATCTCAGATTTGTCAGAAAAGATGGTTGTTTTCAATGCCTCAAAAACTCATTTACTCAATAATTTAACATCTTTACAAACACAAAACTTCCTACATCCTCAATATGCTTGGGATTCCCCATTATAGAAAGGGTCATATTATTTCTCTCCCAAAATTATCTTACAAGGGGTTAGGTATCTCTCAGGTACATTCAAAACTTTTTGAAAGCACCAGAAGTATCAATCATCCTTACTTGGGAGTACAAAACTTTTTGGAATGGTGGGATAGATAGCAGCATAGCTTTCTATCAAAATCTCATCCTTACGGACTTTCAGTAATCTCTCTAATCATTAAGAGTTCTCTTACATCACTTGTATACTATCACAATAGCTACTCTTTTAAACTCACAGTTGCAAACCTTTTTCACTGAGAAGAATTTGTGATTTGTCATTCTACAAAGTCTCATCTACTGTCTAACTCCAACATTCACTACTACGCACATTCTTTCAAATTCTGGAACCCTCTTAGTGTTCATTTCTTTCTTACTCTACTTATATTGAATTATACATTTTCAAATGTGTATCAACACATGAAAGCACTCAAATTGAGAAATTTAATACCAAATGATGGGCTTCACAGCCAATTTGTAAAATGGAAATTCTTTAAATAAATAAATATTTATATGTGAAGTAATTCATAATACAAAAAGTTTGTATAGATAATATATTACTGACAATTTCATATATATATATATATATATATATATATATATATATATATATATATATATATATATATATATATATATATATATATATATATATATATATATATATATATATATATATATATATATATATTTGAGGCTTTGAGAAGAAGAAGAAGAAGAAGAAGAAGAAGAAGAAGAAGAAGAAGAAGAAGAAGAGGAAGAAAATTACTTTTCATGATGTATAGGGTCTGGAAGGTGTTTTTAGAAGGAGAAGGAGTTTCGTATTTTAGTTATATGTGTTATATGATTTTATCTCTTGTTTCAGATTATATAAAACAGGTTAATTAAAAAGGTTTTAGATTTAAAAGTAAGGAGTCATAGTCTTCTCCTTTTGAGTTTAGGTTTAAAGAGAGACATTATATTTTAAGAGTAAAATTATAGGATTATAAGTTGTAGAGTACAATACTCTAAAAGAAGAAGAATAGATTTAGTTTTTCAAGAAAACAATAATTATAGACATTTGGATAACAGGGGTGGCTTTTTCTCATTGTGGGTTCTTGGGTTGCTGTATTTCTGGGGGCTCTGATGGGAATTGGGCTGGTCTTTGTTGTCTGGTGTCTGAATTAAGCTGGAAGCAATAACATCAAGAACAGTGGATAACAACAATAAGGTAAGGAAAGGAAAACTTTGTATAATGCTAGGCTATTTATGATTCAATATATATATATATATATATATATATATATATATATATATATATATATATATATATATATATATATATATATATATATATATATATATATATATATATATATTGTGAGCATATGTTCACATATGCTAATTCTTGTTATTTTTGCAGATGTGGTCATGGGAGCATGGCAGTTTGTAAAACCATGAAAAATCAAAAACAAACCAAAGCTAAGCATATTTTTCCTTTTTCTATTTTTCATTGTTGTTTTCTAACTTATTTTTTTATTTCTTTAGGTGATTGTTTTGTTTATCTAACATAGAAAATAACAAAGTATATTTAACTCTTAAGAACAAAAATAATAGATTTATAAATTATTCTTGAATTTTCGATAAACAAGACCGGTATTGGAGCCCACCATCATCTGGCCAATACGTAAGTCTACGCAAATCTTTTTCTTAAAAATATTTTTAATTAATAAAGTTTATAAATAAAATAAAATTTAATTTTTCGTAAATTAAAGTCCTGGGGAAGGGAACTGCAAAACCAATGTATTCTCCAGTTCTTGTACCTGAATATCGTCATTTCTTCAACATTTTCTAATCAATTAACAGCTGAAAAGTTCTTGTGTGACAAACAGTTATTAAGAACTCATTTCCATAAGTTTCCGATAAAACAACGCCCCTTAGCTGCATAGTTCTACTCTATTCGTTCTTCCAAAATCTCTTAATTGTTCTGGTTATCCATTCTTGAACAAAATTCATTGTTCATGTTCAAATTTCCTTTGAAGTCCAACTGTTAACCAATAAAGAGGAATTTTATTGAACTTTTATTTGACCTTCAATTGCTGTCATAATTCTGCTGTGCACTGTTTCTTTTTGTGATCCTCCTGCCATCGCAGAGTTCCAGAGTTCCTCGTTCGCCAAAGATGGATTGCAACCCCACATTCATTCAATTTCAATCATCAACATTATCCATACGAAGAGGAGAAGAGGACAATACAACTGACTGGCACATCATTAAGAGACCAACATACACTCATGAGTGTTAAAGAAAAATTATATTTTTTCTCTTGATTGGTTATATACGGTTGCGTGATTTAGCTAACAATATATATATATATATATATATATATATATATATATATATATATATATATATATATATATATATATATATATATATATATATATATATATATATATATATATATATATATATATTACCTGAAAATTTTGAGAAAGATCATATTCTGTAACTAATTCTTCCATCTTTATCTCAATTTCAGATTTGATACTCATTTTTACTTTTATTTTAATAGAAATGCCTTTAAATAATTAGCAATCTGTGAAGAAGTAACAATTTTAGTAAAATTTTGAAATATATTCATTTAATATGTTGAATGTCATCCTTATAGGTTGTATACATAAATGTCATTCCTGAATGCAATATAATTTTATTGTATATTTAAATTACACATAAAAATGAAAAAAAAATACAGGAAATAAAGAGATGTAACAGGATATGGATAAGGTCAGATGTGTGGCCTTTTCAGAAAGCTCCAGTATAGGTAGGATCAATAGTTTACTGACAAAAACACTTGATAAAAGTAATATTAACTCGATATTGTTCAGTAAAGGTATTAATCTCATTTTTTATTATAATTAATAGAAATAAGTGGTTTGCTTTCAATAAACTTAGCAATAATAAATACCATTTTGGATTTCTTAATTATTTCTTAGATTAGAATCAGTAATAAGGGTGTGCTCATTCTGATCCTTAGACTACTTCAATGTCTGGCTTAATCTTAGCTAGGGATGGGCCGGTTATCCGGTTACAATCCAGTTACCCAGAAAAAATAGTATTCTTAATTATAAGAAAAAAAAATTTCAAATTATTAATGTATTCAACATCTTTGTATACTGTTTTCATTAACTTTGTTTTTTCAACTCAATTCTATATGACAGCACTGAAATATCTTTGGCTAATCTTGATGAATAAATAAAGATATGTATTCAAAAATTTATTAATGTATTTACATACAAACATGGAACTAATTATTTATTTCACAGAATTATATATATATATATATATATATATATATATATATATATATATATATATATATTATATATATATATATATATATATATATATATATATATATATAGGAACCGACCGGGGCTGGAATTTGGCCGGGGCCGGGGTCACCCAAATTTGGCCGGGGCCGGGGTTATGGCCGGGGTTTTCCTAAAACTTGTAAAGAGGTCAAAAGCACTGAAATTTTAGGTTAAGAAAATTAGATATAAGGTTTATTTAATTGTAAGGAAGGAGTAGAATAGCCAACATTCACTTAAATTAATGATTACATGTATTTTCTCTAAAAAAAAATCAGAAAATTACAGTTTTGTATAGTTAAAGTTTAAAAAAAGTACAAAAATTAAAAAAAAATTATTCTAATTCATAATAGTGATTTAACACGTTTACCTAGGTAAGACCCAAAGGTAAAGTTTGAAAAAATGTAAGATATAAAATTATCAATTTAACATTATTTAACATATTATCAATTTATTAAACTTATTATCAATTTATTTAACATATTATCAATTTATACATATCATTGTTATTTTATTGCTATGTATCAAACTTGTATCATTTAGCTGCATTATTTAAAAATTATTATTTTGTTTATACTTTCAGTCAATATGGCTAAAAGATCAGCTTCTGCAGTATTTGAATACTTTACAATGTTTCAGGATAGGCTCGAAATAGCTAAATGTAACATCTGCAGTCAGAAAATTAGAAGAGAACCTCCGGGTGCTACAAGTAAAAAAAATTTCAACCAAATCTTTTTGGAGTATCTAAAATCAAAACACAAAGATGAACATTCACTAGCAGAAAAGGAGCGGTCAAAAGAAACAGAAAAGAAAAAAATCTTAATTTTCTTAATTTTGCAAATGATTGAGCTGAAATTTTCAAAATATGTGAATTTTTTCACGAAGTTCTGAGTTGATTTCGAGCATTTTTTTGAGTCTATAACGGTTTGAAACTTATTTGGACCCAAAGTTGAAAAAAATGAATAACTGGGTCAAACCACTGGTCCACATGAGCTGAAAATTTAACTGAATACCTTTGCCCCAATTTCTTGCATTGGTGGGAATAGATTTTTAATATCACGTCTAGAAATTTTTTTTTTGCAAAAATCGTACCCTTCTGGAGGAAAAAATTATTTAAAAAAAAAAATGCTACCTACTATTTTTTTTTTATTTGTGAATATTGTTTAGAAGAGGAACAGGGCAACAATTTTTATTTAGTGCATTTTTAAATGCCCTTTGTTTGAAGCGAGATATAGCCTCTCAAACTTTGGGAATTTTTGAAATTTGGCCAAAAATGGACCTTTTTGAAGGCTATATCTCAAAACCAACGAATCTCATCGAATAAAGTACATAGAGGAATTTGTAGCCCCACCCCTCCTCTATACACACCAAAAATAGGAAATGTTATAGTTGTATTTTTTAAAAAAAAGATTTTGTCTGAAAAGGTGGATTTTTTTAGTTCAAAAAATTTTTTTTTCTATAGTTGGTCAGTTTTTGGCTTATAACATTTTTTCTATAACTCTGGAAACAAAAGTCTATTAGAGGCTTTTGTAGCCCATATAATTTTGAATAAATAGTCCAACTTTCAGCTCATTATAAAAAGTGGTTTGGCACCACCATTCTATTGAAAAAGGGTAAAATTTCCACAAAAAAAAAAAATTTTTTTTTAACCGTAATAGACTCGGAAAAACGCTAGAAATGGACTTTTCTTACCGGTAAAAAAATCTATATACACTGAAAGTTTCAGCAGAATCGGCTGAAAATAAAAAAAAAGAAAAATTTTTTTTTTATAATTTGCCATTTTAACCCCGGCCGGCAACCCCGGTTTTCCCTGATTTTTGGCCGGGGCCGGGGTCAGTAAAAATGGCCGGGTTGGCCGGGGCCGGGGCCCCGGTCGGTATATATATATATATATATATATATATATATATATATATATATATATATATATATATATATATATATATATATATATATATATATATATATATATATAATATATATATATATATTTGGGATGGAGAGATACCAATAATTTTAAACCAACTGATACTGATACCTATAAATTTACTGATAAAAATTTTTTTTACTAACTCATGAAAGTTGAAACTAGATTGAAAATATTCAATGATCTAAAATTTAGGTTTTCTGCTATCTGTAATACCCAGTTATTTTGTAGTCTCATTACTAAACAAACTATTGATAGGTAATATAGGGTTGGTGCTACCAAGAATTTACATCCAACTTGCCTTAGTGCATGGTCTATTTTCTTCATTAAGTAAAAAATTTTCAACCAAATCTTTATGGGAGCAACTAAAATTAAAACACAAATGAACATAGGAACATAGGAAAATAGAGACAGTTAGAAGCCACAAGGGCCTATCGAGACTGTCCCAGTCCAAACAAATAATAACAATACTAATACATGCACGAAAGACTAGGTCTATCATATCCCAGTTATCAGTTCATTCATGCATAGTCATGCATAGATAAAAGAAAAACTAAGCCCCATTACACATGCAATATTCAATGAACCATCACCCACTACAAAAAAAAAAAAACTGCCGTTAGGCTTAGTCATAGGTTGATCTGTTGATCCAAAAATTCATATATACCCGCCAATTTGGCTTAGTCAAGTTATTCTATATAATACCTAAACCATCCATATATCTATCTAGCCCCTTTTTAAATTTGACAAGAGAATCACAGTCAACAACCTCCCGTGGCAAGTCATTCCAAAAATTAACAACTCTATTACTGAAAGAGTATTTTCTTAGATCGAGATGGCATGGCTTCTTTTTAATTTTCTTATTATGTCCTCTAGTTACTCTTCCATGGTCCACTATGAAGTATTTTTCAATCTCTGTATTACTGTCAGATGCAAATATTTTGTAAACTTGTATCATTTCCCCTCTGAGAAATCTCCTTTCAACTGAGAACATTCCTAACTCCTTCAACCTCTCTTCATAGCTCTTATTTTCAAAGCCAGAAATCATCCTTGTTGCTCGACGTTGTACTCTCTCCAGCATATCTATGTCTTTTCTTAAATGAGGAGCCCAAACTTGTGCACAATACTCTAATGCTGGCCTGACATAGCTATTATATAGTTTGCTTATAACCTCTTTGCTCTTGTAAACTACATTGCGGTTAATTATACCTAACATCTTATTAGCTCTATTCCTTGCTTCCAAACATTGATCACCCACCTTCAGATTACTGCTAATTATCACACCTAAATCCTTTTGTTGGTCCACATTCACTAGGAGAAGAGGAGTGGTCAAAATAAACAGAAAATATTGAAAAAACAAGAAAAATCTTAATTTTCTTATATTTTGTTTGATTTAATCCACTATTAAGTATAATTTACCATTTTAATCCAGACAGGCAAACCCCGGTTTACCCTAATTTTTAGCTGGCACTGGGGCCAGGATCCCTAGAGACCCCTAGTAAGCAGGGTACTTAGATCCGAGGTAGAAGGATGTAAGGGGAGAGGAAGGCCAAAGTAGAGATGATTGGATAGAGTGAGAGAAATTTTGGGTAGAAGGAATTTGAGTTTAGAAGAGGGTAGTAGACTTGAAAAGAACAGTGAAATTTATAAAAGCTGATAAATTTTTATTTATCACATATATGTGAAGTTGCTCCAAAACCTTCTACTAAACTACTTAGTGTATGTCCAACATTACCTGTTTCATTAATTATAAGTGCATAAGAATGACTCTCATCCTTATTATCTTTTACAATCTTAGCTGAATTATTTTTCCTACAAAATTCTATATCATGGGTTTGTGAATTACAATTAACACACCATCTTTTATAACACCTGCCTATATCCCCTCTTCCTCTATAAGCTTTCTTAATCTGATAATGGCAATAAATTGATCTGACATAGCTCTAGATTTTTCACTATATTGAAAATATGAAGTCAAAATATATTTAAATGCATTCTACACATACTATTACACTACAGTAAAGTAATATAACTACGTAATAAAAAGAAAAAAAAAAAAAATATATATATATATATATATATATATATATATATATATATATATATATATATATATATATATATATATTTTCACTCCAAATGGTTAAGCAACTGTTTTTCAAATGTCATTCATTTACACAAAAAAAAGAAAAATAATTTATTACCAGGTTGCAATATTTGTCCTTTGACTGTTATTTTCTGCAATGTACTGTAATTAATATATGGATATATCAATATATCAATACAAATTTTTAATATTTGTATTATTAATTTACATTATCTATTAATATAATTACTACTACTACTATTATCATTATTTAGTTTTCTAGCATACTTACTTTGACTTATCATAGCCTGAATAACCGTTTACCGTGTGATACAGACCTACTACTATACTATATATATATATATATATATATATATATATATATATATATATATATATATATATATATATATATATATATATATTAGGGATGGAGTAAGTATTGGTATACTTTCAGGTATTGGGTATCGGTATCAATATTGGTGAATTTGAAAATCTTAGTATCGGTACCGGTAAAAACCTTGGTATATGAATGGATAAAGTATCAGCATCGGTAAATATCAGTATATTTTCAGGTATCTGGTATCGGTACCTGTAAATTTTTAGGTATCAGTGTCGGTAAAAATTTTGGTATCGCTCCATCCCTAATATATATATATATATATATATATATATATATATATATATATATATATATATATATATATATATATATATATATATATATATATATATATATATTTTTATAATCTATTAAAAAAAAATTTATATAAATATTAATTATTATAAAAATTATTTTATTAAATATTAATTATTTAAATATAATTATAAATTAATAAAAAAAATATATATATAATAATATATATATATATATATATATATATATATATATATATATATATATATATATATATATATATATATATATATAAAGAATTGGACAGTTTAAAAAGAGAATTTCATTTTCTCAACATATTTTTTCATTAATCATTTTTTTATTATTATTTATATTACTCTTACATGATAGAAAAGTATGTGTAGAATGCATTTCAGCATATTTTAACTTCATATTTTCAATATAGTAAAAAATAGAGGTTTCATGCCAAATCTAAATATACCCTGACAATTATTGAGTTCCTTGTACTTTCATACTGCTTATACTCTACTTTTCCCCAAGAAAAATATTTTAAATACCCTTTCTTATCTCTTATCTTCATAACATTTTCTTCTGGCTTAATATGTCTATTGGCTCATTCTGTCTCTTCAAAACTTTTTAGATACTTTAAATTCACTAAATGTCACAGCTTTCTCTTTATGAATAATTACCATTGAAAAAGTTCTGTACATGAAGGTATGCCTTTCAAAACCAAAGATATAAGTAAACTCACATATTTTCACCAGCCGATTTAAAAAATGTAGCTGCTGTCTCTACCCTTAAAATGTAATCAATAACATCTTCATCACAGCCTAATTTCAATGGGGTTAGCCCTGAATATGAAGCTATATCTCTAGCTTACTGCTAACCAAATAATGGTCACGTAATATTTTTATGGCTTTCTGACCATCTCTTATAAGGGATAAACTTCTATCATGTAGGAATAATACCAACCCTGCAAAAACGTTTGCATTTATCATCGCTATGAACATCAGCAGTAGAATCAGTTACCACGTTCAGCAAATTTTGAATGTCCTAGGAATTTAACTTCCCAAACCACATATTTTTCTGCATCGCCATAGAAATATAAACGCCTCTGCTCATAATCTGTTGGCATATTATTTTTCATGATGGCGGAAATGATACTACTACATAGGACAGGACATAAAGACAAACTGATATTCTTACTTGGGCCTTTATTTGCATGTATATAACATAGTACAGCCAATTTACTATGGTACAGCTAATGCTACAATAAACGACATTGAATAGCTTACGTGGCTTATTACCTTGATACCTTTTTGAAACAGGTCTATTATATATATCGATATAGATATTTTTTACGATAGTATTGAAGATATTTTTTACGATAGTATTGAAAAAATATCGATGATGTTTTCAAAACCGATATATCGATATTTTATCCTTATATCGAACCAACGATATTTTTTTTTACATATAGAAATTTTAAGTATTTTTCTGCTGCTTTATAAAATAAAATTTAAGCAAAATTTGTGCTATTTTTTCATGTGCGTATATATATATATATATATATATATTATATATATATATATATATATATATATATATATATATATATATATATATATATATATATATATATAGTATAAAAAAAAAAAAAAAAAAAAAAAGAAAACTAAATAATAATAATAATAATAATTTGAATAATAATAACAATACTAGTAGTAATAAAATTAAAAAGCATAAATGAAATGAGAGCTAAATAATAAAAATACAAATGTCAAAAAATTTGCATTAATATATCGATATTTCCATATATCGAACGTCAAACAACTTCGTAACCTTTACCCATTTTTAATTACAGTACATTGTAGAAAGCATGGTAGAAGTAACCATAGACTTTTACTAAGTCTATGAGAGTAACTAACAGTCGAAGAACAAATATGGCAACCTGCGGTATAAAATTATTTTCCTTATTTTTGTACAAACGAATGACTGTTGAAGAATAATTGCTTCATCCTTCGTATTGAATTTTTTTTAATAGTTTTCTTTTTTATTATGAATTTATATCACTTTACCGTAGAGTAATAGTATGTATAGCATGCCTTTTAACATATTTTGACTTAATATTTCCAATATGGTAAAAGATTGAGAGGTATCGTGCCAGATCGAATTATTGCCATATATATATATATATATATATATATATATATATATATATATATATATATATATATATATATATATATATATATATATATATATATATATATATATATATATATATATATATATATATATATAGTTGTTAGTTAGTTATTTCGCCACTTTTTAAACTCTCACCTAGGTGAGGACAAGTCGGGAGAAGGAGAGTGTGTAATGTTTTCCCGACCAGTGGTGCCACCCAGCTTGGTGATTTTGTGTACAAGTCCAGATTTCCCAACCATCTGTGGACGTAGTTAGGATTCTATACTCGGAAGACCTACTGCGCATGTGGCAGATAGGAGTGAGTGTTTGTTTTTGTCATTATTGATTGTATTTGTATGTGTTGGCTGTGTTTTTGGCTGAGGTGTGAGTATTGAGATTAGCGTATTAATACACTTTGCCGTAAACTGTAATTAATTACAGGAAACCTCCTACGTGCGGCAATTTTTTGTGTCCGATCTTGGTATATATATATATATATATATATATATATATATATATATATATATATATATATATATATATATATATATATATATATATATATATATATATATATATATATATATATATATATATTGTAGTGATGAACATTCTGTCCTTATTCTGGCAACCCGGTATTAGCGGTTGGCATACGCTCAACGAAGCTTTCGCTTCCCCTTATTCAATCTAAATTCTAAAAACAGGCGTCTTACTTTATGCTGTTTCCCGTCACGCACAATCTATTATGTTTACTCGTCGTTTTGTGAATATACGTCTTTTAACAGTGGATTTTTCTTCTGTTTAATTAATAATTAATCCGGTATTTCCGTGAGGAACATCTCCTTTCTAATATACGTATCAAAGTTCGATAATACTTTAGTATAGGGGGCCCGTTTTTTTTTTTCTTCTCAGCGTAAGTACGAAAAGGAAAAGATATGTTTGTTTGTTGTTTTGGTTAATCGACGAACGCCAAATTATTTTGTAAGAAAAAAAAAAAAAAAAAAATAAAAAAAAAAAAAGTTTTAAATAATAGGAATAATTATGACGTCAAAATATCGTCGGCCGCAATTATAAAATTCGCCTTTCATTATTTTGACGAGTTGCTATATTTTAAATTATGTTGAAGCTAAAAATGGAAATAATAGAGCCTCCCGTAGACAAATGTTCGCGTGCCATGCATTTGCAACTTGTATTATAATATGCATTATTGCAGTATTAATTTGTTAAATTATTTGCTAAATTATTTGCTAAATTAATATGCACTTAAAGTTGTAAAAATAAATTTCAATATTGTTTTATTTTTTTATGAATTAGTAAGAATCAGCATTTTATTTGCTGATATAGATTCTCCAAAAATAGATGATTCTAAGTGATGCTGATACCAATTAATCTATAATCCCTTTTATATATATATATATATATATATATATATATATATATATATATATATATATATATATATATATATATATATATATATATATATATATATATATATATATATATATATATATATATAATTTGTGAAATAAAAAATTAGTTCCCTATATAATATAAATAAATTAATAAATTTTAGTATGCATATCTGCAGTTATTCAACAAGATTAGCTGAAGATATTTTAGTGCTCTCATATAGAATTGAGTTGAAAAAACAAAGTAATTGAAAAATGGTATAAAAAGATATTGGATACATTAATAATTTTAAAATTTTGTTCTTATAATTAAAAATTTTATTTTTACTGGAAATCTGGTCCATCCCTAGCTAAGAATGAACCAGATATCGAAGTAGCTCAAGGATCAGAATGAGCACACCCTTATAACAGATTCTAGACTAAGCTAATACTACTCATATAAAATGTTTTAGTCAGTAAACTATTGATCCCTTATATACTGGAGCTTTCTGATAAGGCAAGACATCTGACCTTATCCATATCCTGTTACATCTCTCTCTTTTTATTTCCTGAATTTTTTTCTCATTTTTTTATTTAATTTAAATATACAATAAAATTAAATTGACATTTAGGAATGGATAAATACCTATAAGGATGCCATTCAACATATTAAATGAATATATTTCAAAATGTTACTAAAATTGCTTCTTTTTCACAGATTGTTAATTATTTAAAGGCATTTCTATTAAAATAAAAGTAAAAATGAGTATCAAATCTGAAATTGAGATAAAGATGGAAGAATTAGTTACAGAATATGATTTTTCTCAAAATTTTCAGGTAAAAAATATATATATATATATATATATATATATATATATATATATATATATATATATATATATATATATATATATATATATATATATATATATAGAAATGCTGTAAGCCTTAATATATTATCTATCCTATTGACACAATTTTGTATTAATAATACTCCCATATAAATATTTATTTATTTATTTGAATTGTTTCCATTTTACAAATTGGCTGTGAAGCCATCGTTTTGTTAATAAACTTCTCAATTTTGAGTACTGTTATGTGTTGTTACACTTCATTTGAAAGTGTGTTAAGTGAATATAATTAGGGAAAGAGAAAATAAAGACTAAGAGGGTTTCAGAATTTGAAGGAGTGTGCATAGTAGTGAAAGTTGTGGTCAGACAGTCAATGAGACTTTGTAGAATAACAAATCACAATTTCTCCTCAGTGGAAAAGATTTGCAACTGTGAGTTCAAAAGAGTAGTTATTGTGATAGTATACAAGTGATGTAAGAGAGCTTTTAATGATTAGAGAGATTATAGAAAGGCAAAAAGGATGAAAGTCTTGCTAGAAAGCTATGCTGCTACCTACCCCATCATTCCAAAACGTTTTGAACTCCAAGTAAGGATGATTGAAACTTCTGGTGCTTTCAAAGAGTTTTGAATGTACCTGAGAGATACCTAACCCCATGTAAGAAAATTTTGGGAGAGAAATATTTTGATCCTTTCTAGAAATGGAAATCCCAAGCATATTGAGGATTTCGAAAGTTTTGTGTCTATAAAGATGTTATAGTTGTGTGATAAATTGTTGAATTTCCCCACTCTCTCACCATCATTCTTAACTTTTTTCCAGACTCTCCCATTAATACTGTATCATCTGCAAACAGCATCACCTTCCATTCACCCTCTATACTTCTCAGCTTAATACTCTTCTCTTAAATAGCCACAGTGACATTATACAACCCTGTCTCAAACCAACACCTACATTAAATCAATCAATAAGCTCCCTCTTCACCCTCGCTCTACTCTTTTCATAAAATGCTTTGAAACCTTTCTGTAACCTCTCTCTCACTCCCCACCCCTCCCTCAATACTTTGAACAACTTCCTCCTACATACCCTATCATCTGCTTTCTCCAAATCCTTAAAACATGCATATTCCACTTTATCTTTCTCAGGCAATTTCTCACCAATCATCTTTAGTGTAAACTCCTGACCCACGGATCCCCTACCCGCTCTACAATCCTCCTTGTTCCTCTCCTACCCTTACTCTTGTCAATTATTTTACTCTTGTTACCAATATGCTCTTATATAGTGGTGAGGGCTGTGGTGGTTGAGTGGGATTTCCTGAATCCGTGTTGAAATTGTGGGGTTTGCATGAGTGGTTGGATTTTTGAATGAATGAGTTTTTCTAAGAGTTTGCATAGTGTTGATAGGAGGGAGATCGGACGGTATGAAGATGGGAGGTTTGGGTCTTTCCTGGGCTTTAGTTTGGGGGTAATTATTGCCTTCTTCCATATTGCGGGAATGAAGTTGTATGTGTATGATTTGTTGTATATTTGGGTAAGGTATGTTGTGGCTATGGGTCCTAGGTGTTTTAGGTGTAAATTTGAGATGTTATCTGGGCCTGTAGCTGGGGAATTTTTGAGTGTTTTGATTCCCTGGGTAGTGTCCTGGTGAGAGAAAGGGGGGTTTGGATTGTGTTCTAAGTGTGTGTGTTTGAGCTGTCGGATTATTTTCCTATTGTCTTTGTGGGTATATATATATATATATATATATATATATATATATATATATATATATATATATATATATATATATATATATATATATATATATATATATATATATATATATATATATATATATATTTTTTTTTTTTTTTTTTTTTTTTTTAATTAACCTATTATATAGTAAAATTTAATAACTTTAAATAAAATACAGTTTATAACATGGATTCTCCAGCAATATTGTGATTGAAGAGCATCTGTTGTGACCCTTTAAAAATGCATAAAACTAATGTTATAAAAGGTCTCAGGAGAATTACCTTGGAATTTGCCGAAAAATTCCCTAAATCAGGAATCATTTTTGGTCAAAGAATTTGTATTATTGTCAAAAGAGAATAAACAACTGCATCACATAGTAGTTCATCAGATAATGCATCTGTGTCTTCTGATACCCAAATACCCAGTCACATTCAGATCTAGAGGAAGAGTTTGTTTCTCCAGAAACTGACCTGGATACACTTAATAAATCTCTGATAGTTATTGGTGAATCACTAGTTAAACGAAAACCTGAGTATGGACAACAGAAAACTGATAAAATAAAAAATGTTTTTGTAAAGGAAATTAAAATAATATTGTCAAATTGAAGAAGCTTCCACATCAGAAATAAAAATGAATTCTGATGACTCAAATAATTTCACAGTTAAAAGAAAAATTTGGACTTACTAAAGAAGAGATCTGAAAAAATACAGATTTTAACAATCCTGCCAAAAGTTATTAAGAGAATTGAAGAAGAATTTCAATTCTTCATGCTACAAACTATTTGGCAAAACAAGCTTAAAAACTTGTGTTACAGCAAGGGATTCTGTCAGGTGCCAGATAAAAAAAGAAAGCAGATTTCCAAAAAACATAGAAGAGAAAGTTATTAATTTTTATAAAAATGAAGAAATTAGCAGAATTATACCAGGGAAAAACCATGCGATGGTTTCATTGGTACTATAAAGAGATTAGCTGCAAAGACAAGTCTACAGTGCCCTTTTAGCAACCAAATTATGACACCACGACAGTTATTTGATTTTGGAAAAGACAACATTCCTGGAATATTCTTCATTTACTCAACAACTGATGAATGGATAAAAGAAGAGTCAATATTAGAAGAAAGATTTAGAAATGCAAGTACAATTCCAGGAACCCAGAAACTACAAAGTATTCTTCCTGTGTCTTAAGTAGAAATGGAAGTAAGAACAGTTTCAAGAATCAGTAAAGGATCAAAAATAGAAAGGAATTACAAAAAAAAAAGCTAAAGAACTTAAATTTGAAGATGTTAAGGGATTTGTAACAGTAATCTATGGCAATAAATGGTGGTTGGCATGTTTCCTCGAGACAAATTCAGACACATTAGATGTAAAACTTAATTTTTTAATTCCTAATGGCCCTTCTGCTTCATTCCGCTATGCATCTAAACCAGAGATTTTGGTAGTACCTTATACGGATATACTGACAGTTGTTGATCCAATTACTGTGACTGGAAGGACTTACAAACTAGCAGAAACAGAAATGAATAAAACATCACAAACTCTGAAAAAGCAAGTAAAATTTTTATCTTTCTGTTTACATATACAATGTCAGAGTTGGTTGGTCAAATCAACTCATCACAGATTTGAATACAAATGTGTAACCACATTAATAAATTAAAATTATAAAAAAATTTCAAGAAGAGGATGGGTGGGTGGAACCTGTGGCTTGTTCTGCTGAGCTATCAGGAGTTGCCCCTGGGCAATGGGATGCCAAATGTTTGAGATAAACATTGGTAGTGGTCTGACCACCATTGACCATAGCAGAAGTAAAATATTTTGTCTTTTATTGGAAGAGTGGAGAATGTATCAAACCAGCCCATTTATTACTTTTTATCCTAAAAAGGGCAACATCAGAAAAAAATAATGGGTAGAAACTAAACATACCTTTTCAAATTATATAATAATGATCAATAATGATGACATACAAGATGAAAAATTAAAATTCAAACCGTTCTTTTACCTAAAAATGTGAATTTTGAGACGAAACATGAATTTTCATTAAGACCATATCTAAGTAAATTTTCTTCCCCTATGATTATGAACTAGTGCCCACTCTAAAATTTGACAAACTTTGTGCCAATAGGATGACCAAGTTATGACACAAATTTGATCAAAATCAGATATCTTTTTGGTATCAAAGGTCAAAGTCAAGGTGATATATTTTTTTTTTACTCTGACATAAAAGTTTACTAAATAAAAGTTTTAGATCTATTCAAGAGCTTTAAAATGATGTGTATATCATCGTTATTGGTGATGCAGAAGCTGACATATTTAACATCAAAGTTTTCCTCCAAATCTCAAAAATGAACTTTTTGTCAAAGTTCCATAACCTGTATCTCAACAACATCTATAAGTATGGCAACCTAAATGAAAATCAAAGAGGTCAAGGGTTTTTGTGTTGGTGATTTCACATGGACTGATATCAGAGGTGGGCATAAGCGCAAAATGAAGCGCAATTTGCGCTTTAAATTTTTTTTTTGCGCTTTTGCGTTTTGCTAAATTTCGAAAATGTGCGCTTTTGCATTTTGCGCTTAACGACTTTTTTAAGAGCGCAAAAGCGCAAATTTGCGCTTTTGCGGAAGTTTTTTGAAAATAGCGCTTACCAATTTGCGATTCGTCATTTTTCTTAAAAAACAAATTTTGGGCTTACATTTCAGTTTCTTATTTAATCAGCCAAATTTTATTACTATTTATGCTAATTAAAAGTTAATACTTAAACTAGGAATGCCGATATATAAAAAAATATGTCCTCGATATTTAAAAAATATAAATATATATATATATATATATATATATATATATATATATATATATATATATATATATATATATATATATATATATATATATATATATACTGAATTACATACGTTACTGTAAGAAACAAACAAACAAGGAGTATTCCTTGAAACGAACTAAATCATTTTCTTTAACCTTGAACAATTAATAGGCAATTTCACTACATATTTTTCGTTGCTGATTTATATATATATATATATATATATATATATATATATATATATATATATATATATATATATATTATATATATATAATATAATAAAAATTATTATTATTATTATTAATTAATAATATTATTATTATTATTATTATTATTATTATTATTATTATTATTATTATTATTATTATTATTATTATTATTATAGCCAATATGCTAAGTTTACTGATTACTTGTGATTAGCGATTATACCTTTTTAGTATTTTTGTGCTTAAATTGGAATAAAACAGATATGGATAAGTACTTAACGGGAAAAAGAATTGCAAACCGTGAAAGTCGTCAAAGTACAACTCCTGAAATTGAGTGTGATGCTGCTGGTACTTCCCATGAAAAAAGCAGCCAAGATGACATAGAGCACTCATGGCCCCATATTATCAAGTACTATGGGTCTGTCAAGACCAAGAAGGAGTATACTGAGGGCAATAGAGTCTTGTGCAAGGGAAAGATTGAATGCTCCCAATGTAAAAAAAAAACCTTGAGCTTTGACTAAATCAACACATCTCTTGAAATCAGCGAGTAACACCAAGTATTACTCGCTGGAACTCCCTATACGATTCTATGAAAGACCTGCTTAAGAACCTTGATGGTAGCATGGCACAAATCAACAACATTTGTATGGAACAAAAGCCTTGTCTTCCAATATTTAATAAAACTGACAAGGAGGTAATTGCCGAGTACATCGAAATAATGACGCCTATTGCTGTTAGGCTGGATATGTTGCAGGATGAGAAGAATACGTAAGCTGGGGTTCTATTGCCTAACCTCTTCCTCCTCAAGGACAATCTCGTGGAATTGCAACGAGAGGTGAAAAAACTTAACTATGCCAAAAGCTTAGTCAACTACTTACTAAAGCATCCAAAGCCAAACAAAGGGAAAGAAAAGGGATTTGAACCGAGGTTCAGCAGGATTTTTGATGATTGTGATTTGCTTATGGCAACAGCTCTGCACCCTCACTTCAAACTCGGAGTGGCACATAGGTTAAATGAGGGGAAGTATCCAGCTGTCAAGACGAGGATATTAGAGGAAATAAAGTGTAATATTGCATCGAATTTTACTCCTCCACATCAAGGCACTGGAGGTGATGGGAATGAATTTGAAATGGACCCATTTAAGGTGAGCTATTTTTATAATTTAGAACAAACTTTAAGCATCTCTTGTCCTATATATATATATATATATATATATATATATATATATATATATATATATATATATATATATATATATATATATATATATATATATATATATATATCACTGAGAGATAGAATGAGGAGTGAACTGGTGAGAGAGGAATTTGGGGTGGAATCAATTTTGGAATGCATAGAAAGAAACCAACTGAGATGGTTTGGTCACGTGAAGAGAATGGGGGAGGGAGAGAGACTGAGAGAAATGCTGGAATGGAGACCGAAGGGAAGACCAAGGAAGAGATGGATGGAGGCGATAGAAGAAGCCATACAACGAAGGAACAAGACACTGGAAGAGGTGGAAGACAACCGAATGTTTGAGGACAGAAATGCGGGGAGAAGATTTTGGAGGAGTAGCACCCGTCAGGCGCCAGCCTACCTGTTTGGACGGTGATGATGATATATATATATATATATATATATATATATATATATATATATATATATATATATATATATATATATATATATATATATATATATATATATATATATATATATATATATATATATATATATATATATATATATATATATATATATATATATATATATATATATATATATATATATATATATATATATATATATATATATATATATATATATATATATATATATATATATATATATATATATATATATAAACTTAAAAAGATTTGAGTTCTTGATACCATTTCTAAATTTTTCAGAAACTGAAGGCCCCATATATCCAGCAGACACCTCTGGAGGAGAAGTTGCGGTAAACCTTGGATAGCTGGGATGCAGTAAATGTTCACCACAATACCCCTCTCACTAGGAACCTTTTTCCATGTGAATACCAAGAGCTCTGGGTGGACTTGTTTATGAAGTATAATACCCCATTACCCAGTTCAGCGGCCGTGGAGAGGTTGTTTAGTCAAGGCTCTGACATTCTAAGACCAAAGAGGGCAGCCATTGCATCCAGCAATTTTGAAAAATTTATTTTCATGAAAGGGAATATGACCCTTTTCAGAATGCAAGAGGAGAGCTACGAGGAGGAAGAGATCATAGATGGCTGAATAAATAATAATAAATTCTTTCTCATTTTTTGTTATATATTTGCATTTATCAAATAAAATTTAAAAATAATTCATTTTTTACAACTTAGTGCTCTTTTTTTTTTTTTTTTTTTTTTTTTTTTTTTTTTTTTGCTCCAAAATTTGCGCTTTAAAATTTTTTTTTTATTTGCGACATGTGCGCTTTTGCATTTGCGGACTAAATTTTTGAAAAAATGTGCGCTTTTGCATTTGCGGACAAAGTTTTTCAAATTTGCGCTTTTGAGTTTGCGCTCTAAATTTTAAAATTTGCGCGCCCACCTCTGATATATATATATATATATATATATATATATATATATATATATATATATATATATATATATATATATATATATATATATATATATATATATATATATATATATATATATATATATATATATATATATATATATAAAATTTCATTCTATTCTTTTTATTTCAGAGCTTTCCTCACAATGAATCAAACATCTCTTTATCAGAAAGAATAAAGAAAGAATTAGATGAAAATTCCTCTTTTATAAAGCCAGAGCCAAGAGAATCCGATTTGGAATTTGTCTTTAATGAAGAGGAGGTCAAAAATATTGTCATAAAATCAGAAAATTCTGCCATAATCATGAAGAACTTTGATGCTCATCCTGTAAGGGTTTGTTAAGTCATTTCTGTGATTATTATTATTATTATTATTATTATTATTATTATTAAATCATTTGTAATTATAATTTTTTACCCACCTTGGAAACATCTTTAAGAGAACAGTATGCATTACTTTTCTTCATTATCATTATTATTATTAATCCAATTTCTTTTATGGAAATTTATGATCCTGAAAAATATTTCTTCGTTGCTAAATAAAGTAACTGAAAGACGTTTAAAAGCACATTTTGTATCAGCCGAAGAGGAATATTTTGTGTTATGTTTCTTAAAAAGGAGGGAGAAATAACTGCGCAGTTCAAGTGCAGTTTAAATTATTTTTTGAAACATTATTTGCATAATTATTACAATGACTAGGTTCTAAGTCACTTTCTCTAACAATAATAATTATAATATAACGCTAAATAAAATGATGATTAATTTTACACTACATCTTCTTCTGATCGCAAGATCATCAATCATACGATGTTCAGGAATATTTATAAAAACTCATCTATTTCCTTTTGCTTGTTCATCTTAATCCAGATTCTTTTTCTCTTTCAAAAGCATCCTAATCTGACCTTCTCTTCTAGGAATAAAAGAGAAACATTCCTTCCAATTTTAAGTTATGGGAGAGTACCTTTCCTTCCAATTTAGCCATGGCAGAGTACTATTCTTTGTAACTTTTAGCTAAGGCAGAGTATCATTCCTTCCAATTTTTAGCTAAGGCAGAGAACCTTCCCTTTCAATTTTTAGCTATGGCAGAGTACCATTCCTTCCGATTATAAGCTATGGCAGAGTACCATTCCTTCCCATTTTTAGCTAAAGAGTACCTTTCCTTCCAATTTTTAGCTATGGCAGAGTACCATTCCTTCCAACTTTTAGCTAAGGCAGAGTACCATTCTTTCTAATTTTTAGCTAAGGCAGAATATCATTCCTTCCAATTTTTAGCTATGGCAGAGTACCATTCCTTCCAATTTTTAGCTATGGCAGAGTACCATTCCTTCCAATTTTAAGCTAAGGAAGAGTACCTTTCCCTCTAATTTTCAGTTATGGGAAAGTACCATTCCTTCCAATTTTTATCTATGGCAAAGTTCTATTCCTTTAAATTTTTAGCTAAGGAAGAGTACCTTTTCTTTCAATTTAGTTATGGCAGAGTACCATTCCTTTCCACTTTTAGCTAAGCCAGAGTACCGTTCCTTCCAATTTTTAGCTACGTCAGAGTACCATTCCTTCCGATTTTTAGCTAAGGCAGAGTACCTTCCTTCCAATTACTCTCTTTCAAAACTGTTCTCTTCCTGAGCTCAAAATCTTCTTAAATTAACAACCTCCTTCCAACGGCTTTCTTCCAGAGCCCAAAACCCAAAAATGAACAACCACCCTCTTGTGGTCTCCCAACGGCTCTCTTCCCAAGCCCAAAGCCGCCGCCTTAACTGCTCTTTTGCAAAGCTTCCTCAAGTTATCGTTTTCCTTCCTTTTTCCACTCCCTGCTACTAAACTGACTACTCTTCGGAAATTCTAAAGATGGTTTTCTAAGGTACAAAGCCTAATTGAAGTCTCCTATCCTCAGAACATCTCAAACTGGCCAGCTCTTTTCTTCAGTAGGTCTTTCCTTCTCTGGTTATGCCTCCTCTCGCCGCTCTTCTTTCTCTTGCTGCATTTCCGTGCTGTCTTCTTGCTCTTGTAGTTCTAGCTAAGATAGCTTGTTATGTTTCTTAAAAAGGAAGGGGAAGTAAACCTCGAAGTTTAATTTTTTTTTGGCGAAATAATATTTACATAATTGTTACAATGGCTCGGTTCTAAGTGAACTCACTTTCTCTAATAATAATAATAATAATAATAATAATAATACAAATTATTAATTTTACACAACTTTTTAAAGTGGTTTTATGCAAAATACTTCAAAATTTTAGACCATCAAAGGGAGTAAATTATAATACCAAAGAATTTGTAATTACAAGACAGATTAATCACCATCATATGTCTATGATATTAATGTTAAAAATTATTTTTATTTTTGTTTAATCAAAATTCAAAAAATATAAATTATAAATTTCTTCTAAATCCTTTCAAGATCAAAATTCCTTTGTCAGATTTCAAATATCAATTAAAACTAAGAATTTAGTAAAAGAGAGACGAATAATTTTTTTTTCTTTTCAACATTCTTATAATCTTTTTTTTCATTTGTTTTGCAGAGTTTTATCATCAATACTGCTGAAGGAGAAAAAGAATACCGAAGTGAAAAGTACTTCAAGAAGCAAACCTCCAAAGGCAGTATTGCATCAACAAAGTATTTGCCAGTATTGTAATTTTAGAAGTGAAAGCCAAGATGAGTTGAAGACTCATTTAGAAACACACAACAAAAAGTTTAAGTGCGTTCATTGCAGTTATGAATGCAATTTAAAATCAGTTTTAAAATCTCATATGCTGACTCACAGCAATAAGAAGTTGTATAAATGTTCTAACTGCTCCTATGAATGTAAGCGGAAAGGAAACTTACAAGAACACATGCTTACACACGCAGAGGTAAAATTATTTAAATGTTCTGACTTGCTCCTTTGAATGTCATCGGAAACAAGGCTTAATAACTCACATGCGCACACACTCAGACGTAAAATTATTCAAATGTTCTGATTGCTCATATGAATGTAATCATAAAGTAAGCCTAAAATCACACATGCTTACACACGCAAATGTAAAATTATTTAAATGTTCTCACTGCTCCTATGGATGTAACCGTAAAGTAAGCCTAAAAGCACACTTGCTCACACATTCAAATGTAAAATTATTTAAATGTTCTGACTGTTCCTATGAATGTAATCAGAAAGGAAACCTAAAAACACACATGCTTACGCACACAAACGTAAAACTATTTAAATGTTCTGACTGTTCCTATGAATGTAATCAGAGAGGGAATTTTAAATCACACATGCTTACGCACGCAAACGTAAAAGTATTTAAATGTTCTGACTGCTCCTATGAGTGTAATCGGAAAGATCGCTTAAAAACGCACATGCTTTCACACGCAGGCGTAAAATTATTTAAATGTTCTGACTGTTCCCATGAATGTAATGATAAAGGAAGCTTAAAAAAACACATGCTTACACACGCAAATGTAAAATTATTTAAATGTACTGACTGCTCCTATGAATGTAATTATAAAGGAAGCTTAAAAATACACATACAGACACACTCAAACGTAAAATTATTTAAATGTTCCGACTGCTCCTATGAATGTAATAGGAAAGACCGCTTAAAAAAGCATATGCTTACACACGCAAACTAGTAACTACTTTCATGAAGAACAAAAAAAGGGTGCAATAAAGATTCATATCGAACAAAGGAACAGTTACTAATAAATAAGATGGTGGTTGAAAACTGTAGAAGATCACAAAAAAACTCATGCATGACCTGGATAGATTACCGTAAGGCCTATGACAGTATACCTCACTCACGGTATTCATGAGGATCTATAAAATTAATAGAAAAATAATAGATTTCTTTCTGAAGGCTATGTCCGGATGAATATAAATATTAAATTACCCCACAATACTGGAATAATGAAGTTAGAAAAAATTAAAATAAAAAGAAGTATATTCCAGGATGATTCAGTATAAGCCATGTTGTTGGTATTGGCATTAAACCCCTTGAACAACATGTTTAAACTACCTTAATAAATTGGGTACAAAGTCAACCCTGAAAATGAGACAAACTCGAAGCAATTATCGCAGCTGTTCTATACGAACAACCTAAAACTATATTCACCAAACAGAGAAGAGACAGAAAAGCAAGTTATGTGCTTTCATAGTTAAGAAAAAGGAAAGGAGGTTGAGAGAGAAAATATTGGTATAGAGGAATCTGGGAAAAGAAGGGAATGACATCATGAAAACCAGAATAACGAAAGAGTTCACATCTCACGGGCATTGACCTATTCTAGGAGAGGAACTTTTCTACCGTTTGAGCCACGGTAGAGGGTAAATAGATTCGACAGAAATAATTTCAAGAAACTGAATGAAAGTCAAAAAAATAAAATTGAAGGAGTTAAGGTCTACGCGTCATACTAGTGGTAACTTATGGACTGTATCATGACTGTATTAACTTGAAATTAACGAATTAGACATCAGAACTAGAAAGCTGCTTCATGTTCAAAATAATCCATTAAAAAAATGCGTTGCAAGAGTATGTACACTTCGAGAAAAGAGGGAGGAATGGGGATACCAATGGTAGCTGAGATCCACAAGAAAGAAAATTGGACTAGGAGAATATTTAAAAGGAAAAGGAAGTAGATACTCTAGCCGGGTGGAGATCATGAAGAATGAAAGCCAAATAAAAGTCTATCACTAAAAAGTCTCGAGACTATCTTGAAGAATACTCGTTAGAGGTAGGAGTGGAAGAAGGCATAAACATACTAAGCATGATAAGTCAGAGACTATATAAGATGATTTAATTAATAAAGGAAAAAACAGTTGAAGTAATATCAAAGGGATATCCTGTTAAAAATAACAGCACAAGACGTGATTAAATGTTGAGATCAAAGTGTTTCAAAAAACAAATGAAGTATTGCAGTGATAGATGTAATGTGTGGTTAAGGAAAAAAAGAAATGTATCAGAACCTCAAACACGAAATTAGGAGAGAGTAGAATGTTGAGGCATTGATAATACCGGTGGTGGTGGGAGCGCTTTAAAAAGACAGTATGACAACATCAGAATTAAGTTTGGAGGATGTTAAATACAGTTTGCAGTTTTGAATGGTATAATAAAAGCATTGTAAGAAGATACACCTTAATTTATTCCAGCTTTAAAAATTACCAATAAAAGACACATTATAGAACTAAGCGCGGCAGTGGTTAAGAAAAGCATAGTGTAACAATGTAAGACACGCCATTCTTACGATTTTGAACTTTGTGCAAATTTAATAATAATTGAGAAATATGAAAATTTATGAATGGCTTTAACAGTACGAGATTTGATATCTTTGAATGTAAATATAGTAAAATTCATTCATTTGGCATTGATACAAGAACATAGATAGAACATTTTTAAACTACTCTGCGCGTAATTGAAAAATTAGATTTTATAGTACAACGGGGAAAGTTATCTAGACAAATGATTGGATTGACCCGGTTCAAAAATACTATTATGACAGCCAAGAATTCTAATTGATTCTGAGTAGCGTCTAGGGGTAAAGAAATATTCGTTAAATTAAAATAATATCCTTATTAATCTACTTATTAAAAAAAAAATAAAAAATTAAATTCCAAAATATAACTTTCCCTTTAAGGTGGTCTACTGCTGCTTTTAGTTCAATTGCTTCCCGTTTTCAGGTGTTCAATTCCTGTTTACTTATTCGCTCTTTTAAGGATTTATTCTGCTTCTATTTATTTATTTAATCTTTTAGGAGGTATTCAACTTCTCCTATTTATTAATTTACTCTTTCAAGAAGGGATTCAACTTCTATTTATTTAATTAATCTCTCAGGAGCTATTCTGCTTCTTCCTATTTATTAATTTACATTCTCCTCCAGAAGGTATTCCACTTCGCCTATTTGATTAATTACTCTTCCAAGGAGGTTTTGCCCTCTCCTGTTAATTTAATCTGTTAACCCTTTTATCGGATTCTGATTATGATCAATGAGTGATCTCTTCTTAACCCTCTTGTTGGGTTCCTCACTCTTATAGATTACAGTCAGTAAATGACAACGGGTCAATCCAATCATTTGTCTAAATAACCTTTTCCCGTTAACCATTGTACTATGAAATTTAATTTTCTATTACGCGCAGAGTAGTTTCCAAACGTAGTCAAAATGTAGTGAGAAGAGAAATTTAAGATATAAACATTCTTAAGCATTAAAAGAAGAAAAGTTGTATGCTAATTTTTAATTCCTTTTATTTTTCGCTAATTTTTTAATTATATTTCAAATCCCTAAGGTGGAAAACCCCACGCTAAATAATAAAACTAAACATAAGACCATTTTTTTAATTATTATTATTAATATACTATGAAGGCAATATTGTTTCACTTTGTTTATTTAGTATATATATTTCATTGATATTAATGATTTTGTAACTTTTGTGCTAACATTTATTTTCAACTTTCATAAAATTACTTTTAATCTTTGCATTATTCTTCATAAATATTAACACGCTTTTTTTTTAACGTTTACAAAGTTCATTCGTTAATGTATTTACTTAAACATCTGAATAGTCAGTAGTAGTTAGTAGTTTTTTTTTTTTTTTTTTTTTTTTTTTTTTTTTTTTTTTTTTTTTTTTTTTTTTTTAGATTTTGGTTTTTATCAGTTTTTTTTTAAAAGTTGGAAAGTTATTAATGTTTTTTCCCCCTATTTTATTTTTAATTTTCCGAATCTGGGGACTGCCAGTTGTTTTGGCCTCAGAACTTGTTACTGAGCCAAATTCAGTAACATTATAAGTAACTTTTACCTGAAATTTTTCATCAATTTTTATCTTAGTTTTGTTGCCATCTGTATACTTGCAGAAATTTAATATTCTCAGAACTGGCGATGGCTCGTGCATTTAACTTATAAAAATATGTTTTAGAGTAAGTCTTTTTGAACAATTAAAACGTTTGATGGAGTTCCTTGAAAAGATGAATCACAGCCAACAAACAAAAAGAGGAGGATGAAGTTTAAGTCCTAACCATTTCAATTTATTCTTATCCAACATGTACATATATGCTAGAACAATCTTAAATCAGGGCTGAGGTTTGTAAGGCTTAGAAACTAACCAAGTATCTAACGCTAATTCGAATTTCCTTGCCGTAAGTTTCAATTCTTTATCATTTATGTAAAATTCATCGTTTTTATACTTCAAGGTAGAAATTTTAAAACAAGAAAAATTTGCTGCAGTATCTACTTCCGTCATGTTGCATTATTTTCCCATGTCCTAGTATCCATATGAAATATATTTGTCTGACAGTCAACTTGGCAGTTATAACACATGTTATATCTAAAAATGTTTTTGATGTATTTGTTATTATTTTGTTCTTATTGTTTTTTTTATTATTATTATCACAGGTGAGAACGGGATTGCCGTCGAGGGAGAAAGGAAAGTTGGGAGGTGTTTTTGAGAGAAGGTGTCAAGAAACTGAGTTTTTAAAAGAGTTAAATCTGTCTATTTTCTCTCTCACTCGCACACACACTGTGCGCATATATATATATATATATATATATATATATATATATATATATATATATATATATATATATATATATATATATATATATATATATATATATATATATATATATATATATATATATATATATATATATATATATATACAAGACATTTTTTTGTTTATGTTAAGGCCAAGGATGTTTATACCGTAAGCAGGAAAGACGAGAGAACCATTGAAAGAAATAGAAAAGTTAAGAGGTGTCTTTGAGAGAGATTTAAAGAAGTTGAGTTTTTAAAGAGTTGAATTTCACAAGTTTGAGACGACCTCACTGGGAAATTCTATCGAGATCTGCAAGAATGAAATCGGAAAGATGAAGACGAGAGACAACTCTAGATGCAAAGGAAGGAGCAGATTTAAAATGAGTAGAAGAATGGAGGGTTGAGTCATTGGGATATGAATGGATAGGTTTAGATGAACAACTGAGGAGATCATTAATGAAAAGTAAGAATAGAGTAGAAGATAAGACAGAACCCTGAGGAACACCACTGTTAACAAGAAAGGAAGAAGTCGCTCCATTAACAACAGCCGAAATGGAACGATTAGAAAGAAAGCTAGATATAAGTAAGCAAAGAGAAGAAGGAAATTCAGAGGAGGGGAGTTTGGAAATCGGTGACACATGCCATACATGGTCAAATGCCTTAGATATGTCAAAGGCCACCACACGCCTTCCCATGGTTCCCTAAGTGCAGAAGACCATAAATCTGAGAGATAGGAAAGTATATCACCAATATACCTCGAACGTCGAAAGCCATACTGATGATCAGAAAGAACTGAATGAGACTTCCAGATAATCTAAAAATAAAAGAGTTGAGAAGGGTTTCAAAGTTCTTAGACAGAACACAAGCGAGAGCGATAGTTAGAAGAATCAGAGCTGCTACCTTTCTTCGAAATAGGTTGGTCTAATGCGCGCTCTAACACTGAGGAAAAGTATAAGTACTGAGGCACAGAGAGAAAAGTTGAATGAGGGACAAAGCCAGCTCAGAAGCATACTCCCTTAAATCTCTGGGAGGAATGCCATCCGGGCCGCTTGCCTTCCCAACTTTCATATATTTCAGAAGCCCATGCACCTGATCAAACGTAATCACAGGCATAGGACATCTGAAAGGAGGAGGATTGCCAGAGTCGTTCAGGGTTCAATTAGAGAAAAATAGGTGGCCGTTGGAATGTTAGCAACAAAACTATCAGCGAATAAGAGTAGGGAATATATATATATATATATATATATATATATATATATATATATATATATATATATATATATATATATATATATATATATATATATATATATATATATATATATATATATATATATATATATATATATATATATATATATATATATATATATATCTTCTGGTGGGTAAAACCTTGAAGCCTATCAATTTTCACCAGAGTTGGGATGCTCTATGAAAAGTCCCAAATCAAAGGTCGACATTTCCCAAAGCCATTAACAAAGCAGCACCAGCAAGAAAGACCACTAACAGATACATGTTGCCGAGTAAGGAAGTCGTATTCAAGTTGATAAAAAAGAAAGGTTTTTGAATACAGTGACGCGACAGTAGCAAGTAGTAGTGAAGATGAGTTAAATTCGTATGCTCCTGCTGTAAAAAGTATATCCAAAGTCATTAAACATAGAAAAGGAAAAACTGGCCTTCCGAGACAAATAGTTTAGCTTTTAAATTTTTTTAAAGCAATATAGAAAATATCACCGAAACGATCAGAGTGTTTGAAATTTATTTCTAAATATAACGTTCAAAACAAGTTGGAAAGATGTAAAGGCATATATATATATATATATATATATATATATATATATTATATATATATATATATATATATATATATATATATATATATATATATATATATATATATATATATATATATATATATATATATATATTCAGCTGCTCATTCAGCCTGTGCCGAAGAAAGGGACCCCTCTCAACCCTCTAACTATATTTCCATTTCTTTAACCTCCGTTCTTTCAAAAATTTTCGAATCTATCCTTAACAGGAAGATTTGGAAACATCTCAATTCTCCTAATCTTATCTCTGATCGCCAGTATGGCTTTCGTAAGAAACGCTCTACTGGTAATCTCCTTTCCCTTCTCTCTGATTCTTGGTCCTCCGCCCCTCGGCATTTCGGTGAATCCTTTGCTGTTGCGCTAGACATATCGAAAGCTTTCGACAGAGTCTGGCACAAAGCTTTGATTTCCAAACTTCTCTCTTTCGGAATCTATCCTTCTCTCTGATTTCCTTTTCGGTCGTTCTATAGCAGCAGTTATAGACGGCCACCACTCTTCCTTTAAACCTATTAATAGTGGTGTTCCTCAAGGATCTGTCCATACCCCCAACACTTTTTCTACTTTTCATTAATGATCTTCTCTCTGTTACTTCATCTCCTAACCACTCCTATGTTGATGACTCCACCCTTCATTACTCTTTTCAATTTGAAAGGAGCCTCTCCCAATAACGGAAAACTGAATATTTTAGTAAAACTTGGACAAATTGAAAACTGCTATAGTAAAAGGGTTGAAGTAGAAATTCTCAATGGTTTATATGTTTTTTTTATCAAATACATTTTTTTCCAACTATTCTTTCTTATTTCTAAAATGTCGCTTGGACACCCTAGGACTGGCAAATGTAATTCCAGGACTGGCGTACCCCATCCTCTCCCCCCCCCCTATACTCATGTAATGAAGACACTTCCTGGCTACGATGAGGTTTGTGTTAAACGTTAAAATTATAATTGTAAAAAAAAAGTACTTACATTGCCGACGGCAAAAAGCAAGTTAGTAAGTGCTGAAAACAAAATCAATTCAAAAGTTAAGCATTGCCATTCTAAGGATTATCCTAGTTTAGCGGAATTTTGAAATCCCATAGTTAGTTTTATCTATTTTAAAGCAAATATATAATATAATATTTATATTATATACCTAATAGGCTGCGTTTTGTAACGTCATTGTTTTACTACGATGGGAATATGGTTATTGGTAAATGTAAAGTTTGCAAATCAAGATTTTCATCGAGCAAGAAGTTCAAACGTAACCTTTTCTCGAAACTGATAGTTCATCTGTAAATACTAATAGTTTTGTCCTAACTTCTTCTCTTCTTTCTTTCTTTCTTTTTTTTTTTTTTTTTTTTTTTTTTTTTTTTTTTTTTTTTTTTTTTGACGGACTGAAGGTGGTATTTTGGGGTAAGCCCTTCGCCGCATAGACTTTAACTATAGTAAGTTGTATCACTGTAGCTAACTAAAATTGGTATTTGGTAATGGTGGGTAAATATGATACAATATAATACCTATAATACAACTTGTATTATAGGTGATTGCAAAAACTATAGTTCCAATCAGGAGTTTGCATTAGCAAGTAAGGGTTTAATAAATAAATTAAATTGGTCAGTCTTTAATTATCAACACAAGCGATCATTTCCCAGTCATAGTTTCAAATATTTATGAGTTGTAAGGGACAATTTAAAAGATAGAATTGAGGTGTAAAAATGAAAACTTTTGAAATAATGCAAATTATTTATACATCTGACTGAAATTGATCATCTGTCTGTTGATCAAAATAATAGAGCCTTTGCCACCTTTGTGATAGGAGTATTGCATGGGTTTGAGTTCAAGTTCTAGTAATATTAGTTGGCCAACAAATAGATATGATATGAATTTGCAAAAGTTTTTGTTGATATTTTAAACATATTCCAATATAAGAAAAAGTATTTGTCAAGTGATGATAAAAAAAAAAAAATCAATAAAAAAAAAAGTGATACTTTAGTGAAGGGGGCCCAAATTTTTTTTCTACTCAGCCTTAACTATGAAAACGAAATGATCTTAGTTTTTCTTTATGGTTAATCAACGAATGACAAATGATTTTGTAAGAAAAAAATTTTTTTTTTAAAAAAATATTTGAAAACTAATGAAAATTATTTTTTTTTTCAATGTGACGTCAAAAGATTTTATTATGGCAGAAATACGTACAATGATGTAGTCCTTTAAAGGTTACTTGGGGTTTGATAGGCTCATGAAAGTACAATCCCCTGTCCAGGGTCCTTTTCATTCAGAAGACATTTTTCATATTCTTTGAAGTTACCAGTGTGGAGGAGGAATTTGCAACTAGTATCAATAATCACAGTCTTGTATTGCAGAGATGTGTTTGTTGCATCAAGCAGTATGGAGAGTTTATTCCTTTAAAGGTTGTCCTTGCTTTCATGTTAATGGGTTACCATCATGTTTTTTTTTTTACTTCCCCTCAAAAAAAAAAATTTTTTTTATATTTATATATATTGTAATAGCAGGATTTCGAGGAGTTTCTGGGCCCTATAATAGGCCTATCGCAGATGCCGGGGATTTTCCCATCAAAGAGCACTACTATGTATATTTATTGAGTATTCGAAGCAAAGCGCAAGGAGAAATCGCTTATTTCCTCCATAGCCAGGCCTCGAACCCTGGACCTCTCATTTGCTATACGAGTGCTCGATCGATAGCTACAGAGCCACTTGATATATATATATATATATATATATATATATATCTATATATATATATATATATATATATATATATATATATAATATATATATATATAGAGAGAGAGAGAGAGAGAGAGGAATATATGTAAAAATTTTATCACTACTATTCACGTATTAGGAGGCACAGTGGGCTCTATCCCCCTTAGATAAATGATCGTGTGTGCTATGCATTTACAATTTCATTGCTGTACTGCAATAATGCACATTATTATAATACAAGTTTCAAATGCATGGCACACGAATATTTGTTTGTACCCCAACCTGTGAGTGATGATGAAAAAATATATATATATATATATATATATATATATATATATATATATATATATATATATATATATATATATATATATATATATATATTATATTATATCTCAATCTCTCTCTCTGACATCTCTGGAAAGCTGAATTATGGCAGTTTTATTAAAGTACTATCCTCAAGTTACAGTCTTAAAATAGCTTAACACTAGAAAATACTTAAATTTAGCAAGAGTCTTAGATATCAATAAGCCGTTAAGTTACTTTGTTTATATTACGCAAGAGTCTTAGATATCAATAAGCCATTAAGTTACTTTGTTTATATTAGTAATATTTCTAATTTTTAAAAAAATATTTTTACAATATAAAGAAAAAAATAAAATTCTAAAGTTCTTATTTTCATAGTTATAAGAAAATGAAAAAGGTATTTGAATATGTTCACCACTTGCATTCCACTTCCTAAAAGATTCCCTTACAGATTTTATTTATCTTCGTAAGTTTTGTGAAGAGGTTGATAATTGCAGGCTTATTTGTTATATTTCCATTTCAGGATGTTCTGTTCTATGTCATTTCTTTTATCTTTGACCATATTTCGTAGCAAATGTAATCACATTCACTCCAAAGCTTTCATATGTTTTAACTCAGAATTTGCATTAGGTTTGAGTATGTTGGTTACCTATTTTTTATTTTTTTTTTACCTTTATTCTTCATTATATAATACATCGTTGCCACTGTGGTAATGGTGTCACGTTTGAAAAAATTGAGTAAAATCGATATTTTAAGCTAGATTATTATTTTAATTAATTATTTTTTTGAAAAAAAAAAAAAAAAAAAAAAAAAAAAAAAAAAAAAAAAAAAAAAAATTAAAAAAAATTATTATTATTATTTAAAAATTATTAAATTTATAAAATATTTGATATAATTTTTAATTATAAAGGATATCATTAATTGTATTTAATTATAATAGGATTTACAAGATCCTGAATTTGTAGTTAGCAGAATTAGTGATTTTTTATTTTATAACACTAAATAAAATTAAAAAAAATCAGAAACGATTTAAATATTTATTTTTTTAGATATTAATTAATTAAGTAAAGTAGCCTGTTTAAATTATAATTTTTTTAAAAAGTATAAGCTATTTTAAATTTTTTATATAAAAATGAGGAAAATAATTCACTTTATTTAAATTACAAAAAAAATGGTAAATGATATTTTTATTTTTTGAAAGCATTTTATTGCACTATATTAATATTTATTATTATATTATTTTAAGATAAATACTTAAAAAGATGTATATTTTTATCCTTTCAACTCAATATTATTAAAAAAAATCAAAATATGAAAAAAATATTAAAGAAAAATAGAAAATTAAATTCTATAATTTGAATATAAGAAAATTGAGATCATTAGAAGTTTAATATTAAATATTAGTGAATTGTTGAAGTTGAATCAGTTATTTAAAAATTTTTATCTTGGGGGGAGAGAAATATTTTGTGGCAGATTGCTGATACATTTCAATTCAAAACTTTTCATTCTCAAAAATGTCTCAAAAAAATATATTAATTTAAATTATTTCAACCCTGTAATTTAGACTTTAACTTTATAAAATTTTTGAATTGAGACTTGGAATGGGACTACCATTTGGACCCTTATTAATATATTACCTTGAATATATTCACTATCATCAGATATATAAAATTTATAATTTTGATTATTTTTTTATTTTTTATTTTCTTTAACAGAGAAAGTTTTCTTTTTCTTAGAAATTTTGATTTAAAAATGGATAATATTTCCATTATGGATATCAAATGTGATATTGAAATTAAGGAAGAACTCTTAGATAATACCCAAGAGGATACTTTGAGTGCTTGTCATTTAGATCAAGAAGAAATTCTGGTGTGAAATTATAATTATTACTACTACTACTACTATTGTATTATTGTTGTTGATATTGCTTTATTAATGATTAAAAAAAAAACATAAAAACTTACTAAACATAATATTTTTCAATAGGAAGGAAAGGAATACCCAAACTCAGAGATCAAATGTTGGGTAGAAGTAAATGATGATCCATTGGATATCAAAGAGAAAAATCCATCAAATGATCAACCTTCTCAGAAAATTTCTGGATTAGATGAAAATCAGGTACGAGTGAAAAAAAAGCGTAAGAATAATTTAAAAGTTATAACAAATTTTCATAATCATGAGTGGTGTTTCTGCTGGGTCATAAGTGCAGACTTGTTTTGGTACTTGGTAGTCTTTCTTTATTAATTTCAGGAACATTTTATTTTTTACTTTGTTAAACTTTACTTTCTCATAACCTTGCCTTTTGTAAACCAAAACTCAGATTTTAGAGCTCTCCAATAGCCAATCCTCTGTAACCTTTTAATATTTCTGTCCTCAATTCTCAGACAATGAAATAAGATGTACCTATGTGCTCAATTTGTCAGGTCATCTTTCATTGAGAATGGAATTCCACCAAATTTTGTTAAAGATAGGAAGTAAAATTCTTTTGTTTAAGTTAAAGTAACAAAGAGAATTGGTTCTCTCATCATTTTTGAAGAAGAAAAAAATAATAAATAACTTGGTTGACATTCCAGTAATTATTCGGTTAGAAATTTTCTACCTTACGAACAAGTAAAAATTAAGAAAATGATTTAGTAAGTTACTTAAATTTTTGGTATATATATATATATATATATATATATATATATATATATATATATATATATATATATATATATATATATATATATATATATATATATATATATATATATATATATATATATATATATATATATATATATATATATATATCATCTCTGGTGGGCAAAGGCCAGAGGCCTACTAAAATTAAACCAGAGTTAGACCAGGGAAAGATGAGATCCTGGTCAAATTGAAGGCCGACTTGACCTGATACATTACGTTTGAAGGTGTGTAAGTCATAGGAAGATGGGAAAATAGAAGAAGGGAGTGTGTTCCAGACTTTACCAGTAGAGTACATGTAGGACAGAGCATAGCGGTTAAGTCTGGGGTCAGAGTTGGATGGAGAAACGATGAGACTGTATAGAAAGTCGAGTCGCACAAGCCCTTCTCAGTGGAGGAGGTATGCGACGAGAGAGTTCAGAAGAGCAGTGTCCATTGTAATAGCGATAGTATAGAGAGAGTGACTCAATAATTCAACTGACAGAGAGAGACTGGAGAGAATTAGTGAGAGCAGGAGAGTTGAAAAGCCCTAGACTCCACCTTCTCAAGGAGAGCTGTATGAGTGGAACCACCCCAGATGTGTGATGCATACTCCATACAGTGCAAGCAACTGGGGTGGATTGAAGAAATACTGAATGCACCTCAGAACACATAACCTCTTAGAAGCTTGTTTAGAAAGAGAGGTAATGTGATCTTTCCAAGGCGATCAGGGATACGGATAGGGAGATGCTCCAACTGCTCAAGGTTGTTCTAGATAGAAAATTGATAGGCGAGTTCACCGGCTGGATCATGAGAACTAGATGAAAGCCATTGGCGGTGGTGAACATTGAAATCACCTAATGTGATGATTTCAGAGAAAGGAGAAAAAGAAAAAAATGTGTCCTATTTTGGAGTTAAGATAGTCGAAGAATTTTGGATAGTCTGTAGAGTTTGGAGATAAGTAGACAGAACAGATAAATTTAGTTGTAGAGTTGCAAGAAAGTTTAAGCCATAAAGTAGAGAATTCAGAAGACTCCAAATTAGAGACACGAGAATATATATATATATATATATATATATATATATATATATATATATATATATATATATATATATATATATATATATATATATATATATATATATATATATATATATATATATATATATATATATATATATATATACCTTTTTTTTACACCTTCTGACCACCCCACGCTGAGGTGGCCACACTTCGCTAATGAAGCCGCCCACCGCAGTCGGCCTCGTCCAGAGATCTTTCAAGGTAGTGATGCCCCAGGAGATTCTGGGACGAGAGTTGGAAGGACAGAGTAATAGAAAGTGTGACTCGGTGACTATATATATATATATATATATATATATATATATATATATATATATATATATATATATATATATATATATATATATATATATATATATATATATATATATATATATATATATATATATATATATATATATATATATATATATATATATATATATATAGCACACACAGTATATTACACAAATCATCTCCCACAGGACTGTGGAGTGATGAGAGTGTCAAATGAAACCTTTTGTGGGAAGAAATTCTAAACAGTTTAGGGCGGTTCACAGCCCCTGGCCGATGGTGAAAAAAAAACTTTTTTTTATTTATAGGGCTAAAGATCTGGATGTTTGCAACTAAGGCCCAACCTTTTCGGGACGGATTTTAAGTTTTAGGAAATGTTGACTTCAATAATTTGATTTTTAATAAATAAATAGATTTTCACCTGTTTCAAAATTTCAAATAAGTTGGTTTATAAATTTGATAATTTTAAATATTTTATCATCTTAAAATAGGAACATTTTTTAAAATAAATTATTATTTATTCTAATTTTTTATTTATTTATTTATTTTTTTTTTAAATCGGCTTAAAATCTACCTTAAACCTGGTTGGTGTAGGGGTGAAGTGGTGATGATTGTTTTCTTTGGAGACCTAATGAACTCAGGAGTTGCATCCTGTCGTTAACTTCTTACAGTAATATTTGAGTGAAGAATATCTTTACTCTTCTTGTGCTTCATCCAAAGAAATGGCTTCATCCCATTGTTTAAATGGTCATTTTTGTACAATTTGTTGAATTACTAATTACTATGCAACAAATTTTTTAATTTTATTATTGACATGAAAAGGTACATAAATTTTTAGTTTTTATACTACTCGTGTGAAGATTTTCATGATTGGTAGCCCTGTGGTGACAGGAAGAAGCATATTCCATCCCCAAACCTGTATGAAACCTCTCTCCTATCAAACCAATGAAGTAAAATCAGTTTTGCTTCGAAAACTCCACAATCAGTATTAAAAACCCATTCAAAACTTTGGTAAATGAACTTAGAAACAAAAAAAAAATGTTTTTAATAGAACCAGATAGAAGAACATGTTGGCTTGCCTTTACATATGTACAAGCCACCTCTGATAGATGATACAAGATATATATATATATATATATATATATATATATATATATATATATATATATATATATATATATATATATATATATATATATATATATATATATATATATATATATATATATATATATATATAGTAATGAGACGATTAAGAACTTTTTTGACGAAGACGATAACAGTGACTTGAAAAAGTATATTTTAAAGCTTTACATTATTTTAATTAATTTAACAATTTTATAATAAGGAAGAATTAAATTAAGTATTTTCTTTATTATTTATTCAAATATGTAAATAGTGTAATTTTAATATGCAGTATAATATAAGAGCATCCCACTCGCTCTTGGCCCCAGATATGTGCTTATAGATATCAAAGTACTATTCGTAAGTTAATAAAATTTGCTATGAGGAAACCTTGGTGTTTGAGAAGTGAGTTAGAATCATGAGAGGTCGCACCACTTGTCACAGGTCCAACATCAGCATGTGCGAACATGAAAAAAGCGTTTGTAGATATGATTGGATTTTATGGCGATCACATTCTACACTTTTTGTGATGTCTATTCTATTCTCACACACCAAAGTTTGTTCATGGCAAATTTTATTGACTTTTCACTAGTATTTTTGTATCTATAAGCGCATATCTGGGGCTAAGAGCAAGTGGGGACACCCTGTAAGTATCTTCAAAAATTTGATTTTAAAAATTTTAATATGTGAAAATATGGACAGACATTCAAAATTCTTATACTTTTGATTTAGAGCTCGTAAATTGTGATGTAGATAGAATCCTTTCTCCAGTTTTTGGGGTAATTCGACTTCCTTCTAGGAGAGTATATTTGGCTCCCACTACTAAACAGCTTTTCACTCTAAATAGAAGAGGGTAGAGAAGAGATATTTATAAGCCAATACATGTAAATTGGCAGTGTAATCAGCAGAAAATTTACGAAGACTATTGAGAAAAAATATGCCGATTTTGTTGATGACGATTAATCGTCTCATATATATATATATATATATATATATATATATATATATATTTTAAATAACTTTAGGAAGTTTTATTGATTTCTAATGGAATAATAATTCAAATAAGTAATTAATTATTTAATAATTTATTAATTTAAAAAAAATCAGATTTTGTATTTTTTTCTTCTAAAATAAGTACAATATTAATTACCCTTATTGATATTTAATTAAAATATTTGAAATTTCTCCAACATTTTTAATACAATTTTTTTTATTTCTGTTTTATACAGATCGTCAATAGCGATGCTGATGAAGGACAAAAAAATGCGAAGAATTCTCTACGAGTCAAACCTGAAACATCAGGAATGAGTGAACGAAGCATTAAAAAGAATGGTGGGAAGAACCTGATTTGTAACTATTGTAATTTTGGTTCTAAATGTAAAGAGGAGTTGAGAAATCATTTAAAATTACACAGCAAAAAATTGAAGTGTTCTCTTTGCAGTTACGAATGTACTCTCCAATCAAACTTAAAAAGACATTCCTTAATTCACAACGATGTTAAGTTAATTAAATGCTTTCACTGTTCTTATGAATGCAATCGTAAAGAAAGTTTAAAATTACATATGCTTAATCATGGAAATAAAAAATTATTTACGTGTCCTCACTGCGATTTTGAGTCAAATCATAATGGCAACTTTAAAAACCATTTATTAATACATAAAAATATGAAATTATTTAAATGTTCTCAATGTAGCTATAAATGCAAGCGTAAAGGATACTTAAAAACCCACATGTTAAAACACGGGAATACAAAATTACTTCAATGTTCTCACTGTTCCTATCAATGCAACCACAAAGTAAACTTAAAAGCCCACATGCTAAAACACGAGAATACAAAATTATTTAAATGCTCTCACTGCTCCTATCAAAGTAATCAGAAAGGTAATCTTAATACTCATATGTTAATACATGATAATATAAAGTTATTTAAATGTTCTGATTGCTCCTATGAATGTAATCATAAAGAAAGCTTAAAATTCCATACGCTTAATCATCTAAATATAAAATTATTCAAATGTTCTGATTGTGGATTTGAATGTAATCATAGAGGAAATTTTAAAACTCACTTATTAATACATGGAAATAAAAAATTATTTAAATGTTCAAGCTGTAGCTATGAGAGTAATCATAAAGGAAATTTTAAAACTCCATATGTTAACCCATGAAAATGTTAAATTATTTAAATGTTCTCACTGCTCCTACGAATGTAATCACAAAGGAAATTTAAAAACTCATATGCTTAATCACTCTAATATAAAATTATTTAAATGTTCTCACTGTTCCTATGAATGTAATCAGAAGGTGAATTTAAAAACTCACGAACTAAAACATTCAAATGTAAAATTATTTCGTTGTTCTGAGTGCACCTTCGAATGTAATCTGAAAGGAAACTTAAAAACACATATGCTTACACACACAAATGTAAAATTATTTAAATGTTCTCACTGCTCTTATGAATGTAATCAGAAAGGATACCTGAAAGCGCATATGCTTGATCATGCAAATATTAAATTATTTAAATGTACCGATTGTTCCTATGAATGTAATCTGAGAGGAAACTTGAAAATTCATATGCTTAAACATTCAAATATAAAATTATTTAAATGTTCTTACTGCTCCTATGAATGTAATATGAAAGGAAACTTAAAAACGCACATGCTAAAGCATGGAGATATATCTTAGACAAAAGTTTCATCAATAAAGACAAAAAGGTTGAGTTAAAACAAAAAGGTATCTAAAATTTGGAGAGAAAAGCTTATTGATAACTACACAGGATGGAGGATTTAAAACAAACTTAAAAAAAAAACAAAACAAGAAAAAGGAATGTAGTGATAAATGAAGTAAACGAATCTGTTTTCATGTTTTATCTGTATAAGGAACATTTTAACTTCATTCATTTTAGACTATGTCCAAAATATAATGTTTAAACCAGGGGTGCGAAATTAGAGTTGTGTAACATCAAGGTTTTGATTGGAGCCAGGAACAGACCGAGAAAATTTTTATACTTCAACAAAGTGGTCAGATTATGAAGAGTTAAATATTAAATAAAATAAATAAATAAAGGAATAAGAAAATAAATATGTAAATTCCACAACCATGATTGAAACATCAAATAACGTCAAATTATAATCCACCTTTATAAGTGGATAATGAACAGGTCAGGGATAAATAACAATCCGGATTGGTTAAATTTTTTTTTTTTTTTTCTATTTTTAACATATTAAATTAAATTGTTAGGTAAAATAATTATCAAAACAGCTTTTTTAAAAGTGTTTGATTTCCTTAGGTATTTAATAAATAAAATATATAATTATATGAGAAATGTAGTTTATAGTTAGGCATTAACTCGTTAATTGGCGTCGTTAAATTTTCCATTAACGATTAACGTTATTAATAAAATTAACGGACTTGAGGCTTTTATATTTTTAGGTCGTTAACGCAAGTACGTTCGAAAATTTTGGTTAAAAAAAATTGAATCCTTTATTTCGGTCATGTATATTGGGCAGAAAACTTTGGTTCTTAAATGATGTCTGGATAATTCAAAATATATTAGGAATAATTGAAATTACGAGTATATATATATATATATATATATATATATATATATATATATATATATATATATATATAATATATATATATATATATATATATATATATATATATATATATATATATATATATATATATATATATATATATAATATATATATATATATATATATATATATATATATATATATATATATATATATATATATATAGAGTATCGTAGTTAAATTTGTATTTAATAGTAATAAATTTTTTCTTTCTGCTGTATTTAATTAGGACTTAATGTTCAAATTTTTTTTTTAACCCTATTTCTTGGTTCTAAGAATAAATAATTACATAAAGAAGCTGAAGCCATGGGTAACACATTTTTTTAGCTTTTCAGTAGTTACAAATCTATATTCTTAATAAGCTAATGAAAAAAAAACAAAAAAAAAACTATGGAATCAATTAAATTTTGAGGCCTTTTTAATAGCTGATTATTATATATATATATATATATATATATATATATATATATATATATATATATATATATATATATATATATATATATATATATATATATATATATATATATATATATATATATATATATATATATAAATAATAATAATAAAAGCAATTGTTTTGTTTCTTGAGAGTGGACCTCACCTACGAGGGCATATGCCGTCCCTTCCAGGCAGAAAAAATACTGCCCTTCAGATCATGAGTTCAGAGCGAGGGAAACGTCCATACGCTATGAGGGCTCTTGATGCTCTACAAAAATAAAAGCAATGCGTTCACGTCTAAGCTTTTATAATTTTTTTCCTTTTATATTTAGGCTTTGAGGGAGCCTGCGTTTACCAGGTTAGTTCTATTCGTTGACCATTACCGCATATTTACACTTCAAGTTCAGATTAGATTGAGCCGAACTAGTTTGTTAGATCTAACAAGGTAGTTTAACTTTAACCTGCAATTATAGGGGGTTCAAAAGTTTAACCATATTATAAAATTACCACAATTAAACACTTTTTCCTAAATTCAACGCATGTGAATGTCGTCACATTTCTAAACTGTGGTTCTAGTTATAACCGCGAGATGTCACTTCTAATAATTTCTGTAGAATTATATATATATATATATATATATATATATATATATATATATATATATATATATATATATATATATATATATATATATATATATATATATATATATATATATATATATATTTTTGTAGCTTTTATTTTGTCTTTTAAATAAATATTTATTTTTGAGTGTTTAACAGTGTAATTTTGAACAAATAATTTAAATAAATTTTGGTTATTTGACAAATAAACATTTGACAGCTTGAAATGATTCTAAATAAAGTGGCAAATCATTTTGCTCGTAAAGACCGAGTCAAATTTCACCTTTCTTTGGCCTAATTGTTTTG
>SEYY01000605.1:87977-130525 GCA_009176605.1 Armadillidium nasatum
ATACCTTTCTTATCAATAAATAGATCGGCTTGATATTCTAAAGACATAAGGATTTGGGACCCCTGATTCCAAATTTGCAATTCAGATTCTTCTACATATTGCCGTTTTTGAGTTAAAAGCCGACATACATACCAAGGTGGTTTGTCGTACTTTCTGAGAATATGAAAGAAAATTGTAAATTTTGGGGGCCTATATCTCCTCAACCGTAGCAGATAGAGGGACTATCCAGGAAGGGTTTAAAGTTCTAAATGACACGTACATTTCAGATATTAAATATTTTTGCTTTATCTCTTGTAATTTAGAAATTGCAAGATAACACAGAATTTGATTTCGACAAAATTTTAAAAAATTTTTTTTGGAGGGGCCAAATCTACTGAATGGAGGCTGCTCGTAGGATCTTATGATGTTCATATTCTGTCTCAGCATTACGAAATCTATTTACATAGGTGATTTAAGCAATGAAGAAAAATCCTAGACATTTCTGCACTATCCACTCCCCTAGAGATTTCTCACGTCGCTGGCAAGGAGACAGCCTCTCACTTTAGAGCGCTCGATTCCTCTTACAACCCTTGCAAAACTTATCGATATGAACTGAAGTTTAACTTTTCTTACTTTCCCTAAATTTACCAAATAAACTAATTCCCATAATCTAGCATATATATATATAATATATATATATATATATATATATATATATATATATATATATATATATATATATATATATATATATATATATATATATATATATATATTTATTTTTTTTTTTTTTCGTTATAAATTTTCAGAATATTTTTTTTTTGAAAATAAATTAACAGAAATTCAGTAAAATTATTTTTGGTGAAGCAACACATCTTTCGACACAACGTACTTTCGGCAGTAAAATGGAAAATTATATATTAAAAGAAAAAAAAGGAATTAAGTTAGAAGGAACTTCTGGTCAATAAAGGATGAATATTTCGTCGTAGTATAGAGGCTGGGAACCCTTTTCAACCTAGTTTTCTTCCCACGTATGATTGCAGGAATATTTAAAACTTTTTGCAATTGACACCACCCTGCATCATGCGTGATATGGTGCAATATATATATATATATATATATATATATATATATATATATATATATATATATATATATATATATATATATATATATATATATATATATATATATATATATAATATATATATATATATATATATATATATATATATATATATATATATATATATATATATATACGTACATGAAAAATACCACAAATTTTGCTTAAATTTTATTTTATAAAGGAGCAGAAAACTACTAAAAATTTCTAGAAGTAAAAAAAAAATATCGTTGGTTCGATACTGAGGATAAAATATCGATATATCGATATATCGGGTTTGAAAATATCATCGATATTTTTTCGATACTATCGTAAAAAAGTATTTATATCGATATATATCGAAACTTTACCAACATCCCTAGCGACAACACATAGAGAATTGACAAATATGATAGATGTGTAGAGGTTTTCAATTCATTGTTGAAGGATGCGAACACACCTTTACAGGTAAAGGAAATAATTTTTGAAACCATTCTGACTATTATTGACATATGAAGTAGAGTGGTGCTGAACTACAATCACAAAGTCAAAAAAAGTAGGATACAGGCTTCTGAAATGAGATTCTTCAGAATGCTGGGAAAGTGTAGAAGAAATAGGGTAAGAAATGAGCAAATTAGAAAAAGGAACCATGTTCACTGTCTTAAATAAGATAGAAAAGACTCAACTAAGATGTCTGGGTCACCTGGAGAGAATGGATGACCAAAGGGTAAAGAGGTATGGGGAGTGGAGAAAGGAGGAAGACTGAGAGGATGAGGAGGTGGAAAGTTAAGGTGGAAGCAGTGCTTGAGAATTGTGACTTCTCTGACCTGAATGATCTGAGGATTGGCAATGCTTTTGAGTAATTCATAATTTTATTGGTATAACAAAATTTTATAATTTCATGATATGATAACACTGTAAGTGTGAACCAATAGAAATATTCTGTGTTTTAATGAAATTATGCACAGGTCGTGATCTGATGAAAATGACCAAAAAGAAATAATGGGAGGGTTCAAAAGACATAAGAGATCTCCAGCCATAGCGGAAGAGTTGTAAAAAAGTTGGATCACTAACCTTGTTAGAGCCAGAGCTCCTGTGCATCACTAGTTATATTACCATTTTTTAATATAATTAATAATTGAAGGTAAATAATTATTTTATAAGTTAATTAATACATGAGAATAAGTGGAGTTAATATCAGAAAAAATGTCTCATTAGCTTTAGTGCCAATTCAAAAACAGAAGTTGAAGGATGCCAGTATGAAGGATGAAGATAAATATTAAATATTAAAATATTACCAATAATAAATTAAAGTACATAAAATATATATATATATATATATATATATATATATATATATATATATATATATATATATATATATATATATATATAATAATATTTAATTTTCAATTTCCATATTTATTACAAAACCTCTTAGAGTTGAATATGGCAACTTTGTCATATTGATTGTATACTTTCAAATTTATGATGTTGAATTACGTAGTTATGGCATGAACTGTCGAATCATTTTTTTCAAATGATTTACTATTAACTAACACATAATATTTACTGAACTTTATTTATAGTTTAAGTAGCTGTATTATAAGGCCTTTTTAAACATTTATATAGAAATCAATTTAGAAGCACTAATTCTAAATAGTTACCAAGCCAAGCTTTTGAATTTTTGAAGTTTATCGGAAAATAATACTTTGGAGGGGTGGGAGGTAGGGGTATTTATAGAAAGATTACTTGTATATTTTTATTAATCTAACCTAATTTATGGAATCCTTATTTATAATAATCTCTTTTATTCTGATTTATATGAGTAGGTAGCCGTTATATATATATATATATATATATATATATATATATATATATATATATATATATATATATATATATATATATATATATATATATATATATATATATATATATATATTATATATATTATCAATTGTCATTGAAAAAAAGGTTATACTTATGATTTATAGTTTTAATTCTTTTCTTAAAGCAGCAAAATAAAATTTTATTCTTAAATATTTTACTTATAAAAAAAAATTTTATTTTCAATATGGATGTCAAATTTAAGAAAGAAATTAAGTATGAGGTTTTTGAAAGTACCGAAGATGTTGAAATTAAGGAGGACCTCTTAGATTTGGAAAGATGTGAAGATGTCAAAATTAAAGAAGAGCATTTAGAAAGTAAAGATGATGTATTGAGTGGTTGCCATTCGGAACAAGTTTGGGTAGAAGAAGGAATTTTGGTATGAAACATTATTATTTTCAATAACAATAATACCATATTTTTTAAGTAAAAAAAAAAAAAAACTTGTAAACACTTAAGAATTTTTTACTTCTGTATCCATATAGTGAACATAACTCCTCTTACATATGAGTTAATTACAAAACTTAGAGATAACTTTTTTAAGTGGAATTGTTTTCTTATATTGAAATGGGTTAGAATTTGAAAATTATTCTGATGTTTGCTTTAGAAATTTTTCAAGAAGAAATCCAATAAGGAATTTGCTAAAAGGATACATTTTAATACTAGTAATTCATTTTTAGTAAGTGGTGGGATTAAGGTATTATTATTATTATTATTATTATTATTATTATTATTGTCATAAAAATTGTCATTGTGATATATTTATGAACAGGAAAAAAATTGTAATCTAAACATGGATGTCAAAAGTGAGATCGAAGCAGGAGGTGAACATTTGTCTATCGATTTAGAAGATCCATCGAATGACCAACTTACAAAAATTTCAGGATTAGGATAAAAATCAGGTATGTTCAATGTATCCAAGATAATGTAAATGTTTTGATTAGTTATATTGATAATTTTGATTACACTTTGTAGCACAAGTTTTGTTCCTGGCTGATGAGTGTTATTTTCTAATACCTTTGATTGCTAATGTATGGAAAATATTAATTTTTCTTTTTAAATTTTGCTTTTGTGACTTGTATAACAAAAAATCTTTGCAAACCATAAATTTCTTTTGGTAATTCTATCAAATTTTACGCCAATAACAAAGATAGTTTACTTTAAATAATATTTAATTCAAAGTTGTAGGAAACGAATTAAAAAGTTAACATTGAGTATTTTTACAAGATTTGCCACTATAATGTAAATTACTTTCCCTTATAAGCCTCCAAACATTATCTCACATTATGTTTTCATTATAAGCTCCTTGAAATCTGTTATTAAAGTTTAGTATATCTTGATGGAAGCGCTCCCCTTTCTCTTCTGAGTTTGCTTCCACATTATCCTTGAATCTGTCTATATGGGAATCAAGGATATGGACATTTAAGAACATTCTGCAGCCCATTTGACCATAGGTTTTCACTAATGCTTCAACTAGTTCCACATAATTTTCAGCCCTGTGGTTGCCCAAGAATCTTTTCACCACTGCAATAAAACTCTCCCATACCAATTTTTCCTTCTCTGTAAGCTTCTTTGGGAATTCTGAGCACTCTGATTTTCCTGACTTGTGATCTAACAAAGACACCAGCTTTCAGCTTTGCCTCAGATAGCTTGGGAAAGAAGTCCTTTACGTATTTGAAAGCTGTGGATTCTTTATTAAGAGGTTTAACAAATTTAACCTACTTTTATGTTCAAAGGGGAAAACACCTTTTGAAGGTGTTTGATCAATTTTTACAATGTTTCCCAAACAGAAGTCAATCCTATCTTGGCAGTGATTCTTATGGTGATGTGTTATAGTGTCCCTACTATCCCAAAGACAGTGATAGCAGGGAAATTTAATAAAACTTCACCAGAGGCCCATCAAGAAAGGCAATATCTTGGTCTCCAATAATCTCCCAACCATATTACTCATATTTCAAAGCTTGCAGTAAGAGTTCGCCATGTTGTAGTCCTCCTTGAGATGCACCTAATAAGTTAAGGGAATAAGTGGATGTGTATTCCAATTATTGAGGAGTACAACTTAAAGGCTTCTGGAAGAGCTGTTAGTGAAGAACCTCTACTCACGTGTATTGCAGATAATTCCAGTTGCTCAAACAGACAGGATGCATCATCGCAGTAGTTTGAGCCCATCTTGATTAGTGAAGAAGTTTGAGAATCGTTTATGACGTTTTCTTTAGGCTCTCGGACACAGTCATCCAACAAAGCCCACTCTTTGAGCTTTGAAGGCAATCTGGGCACTAACTTTGTTAAGACAAGATCTCTGACAAAGTCATTTAGGTCTCTTTGATTTGGATAGTATGGATTCCTTCCACCACATGCACCTCTGGGAGTGAAGTCTACATCATCAATGAAGTTTTCATCCTCTGAATTGTTGCTTTCTAAGGATAGGTGAGCTGTTTTTGGAGTAGTAGGTACAGGAAGATCTGCACTGTTTGGTACTGGTGCTATTGAAGATGGAAAGTCTGGATAATTAACCGGGTGTGCATTTTTGCGCTCTTCGTTTAGAAGGATTCACAATACAGAAATAATAGTTGGTTGAGTGGTCCTTGGGCAAACGCCAAATACTTGGAGTGGCAAACTTCATGGGTCTCTTTTTTCCCCTCTAAACCATCTTACAGAAAAAAATATTTAATTTACATTTACTTTCTTATCTTCATTTAAGATTGAACTACTCTTAATACAAGACAATTGTCTTACTTTTCAGAGTTTTTTTTTTTTTGCAGTATTTACAAGCAACATGAGGTGCCTAGGATTTGTATTGATCCCCTACTGGCATGCCAAAGTGCTATATTAGCTACACACCTTTTAATGAATTTTGTTACAGAGAACTTTCTTACTCTTGTTTTGATAAAATGACCACATATGTAGTGGAATGCATCTAGCAAATGCTTGCAGCCTCTTGATGCCATTTAGCTTCTTTAGATGTGTTCACTCAGATACCTAGAGGTGAAGTAAAAGGTGATCTGTGAATTTCTGTATAAATATGTTGTTAAGCAATATTCTAGAAGATTCTCAGTCTTTCTTACTTACATGAAGTATAGAAGATTCTTCCCAAAGCATTTGAAGACAATTCCAAAAAATTTGTATAGATAAAGAAAATTTTTCGAAACCTCTAAAATGTTACTGAACTCTAATGTTCTTATTTGATTTAAACTGTTCTTACAGGTTTCTTTTGAAATTAAAAAAAACTTTAACATTCATATTTGTTATATAATGTCAATACTATTCTCAAAGAATATGGAAAATAAAAATATTGAATCACATAATTATTATGTAATATGTGTATTTCAAAATGCTTTAAAAATATATATATAGAATGCTCTTTGATTTTATGAAAAATGGGCTAATATACGAAATCACTGCCATAGCCTCAGATTCAAAGTTTTGGGATCAGAATATACTTTTTCTATTTTACTTTAGTTACAAATAACCTGAAAATAGTGATTTTACATAGTGTTATTAAATTTTTTTTTATTACTAATATTTTGCAAGCTTTGTTTATTATAGTAGTATTTTTTATTTTTTTTTTAAAATCTTTGGTGGGTAAAAGCCAGAAGCCTTCTAAATTCCACCAGTATTAATATCTAGGGCTAAATGCAAGATCAACATGTCTTGCTAGACGACCTTTAAGAGTGTGCATGTCAAAGTAAGTTAGAAAATGGATAAAGGTATTGTGTTTGAAACTTCACCAGCAGACTACCTGTAAGGTTGAGCATGGTAGTTAAGTTTTGAGTTACAGAGAATGTAGAAAGTCATGTTACATGGGGCTTATGAAAGAAGTATACAACTACATAGATCAAAACAGCAGTGATCGTTGTAAGTATAAAGAGAGTGATGTAACAATTCAGTGGGCAGAAAAAGACGAGTGAGTTAGTGAGAGCAAAAGATTTTGCAAAAAACCTTAGACCTCACTTTCTCAAAGAGCTGTTTGAGTGGAACCACCCCAAATGTGAGACATCTTCCATTCAGGGAGGTGAACAACTCAGTAAAGAGCAAGCAGCTGCGGTGGTGTGAAGAAATATTGGATGTGACTCAGAATGCATATCTCTTTTAAAGCTTTTAGTAAGAGAAATAATAATGTGATTCTTTCAAGAAAGGTCACAAGAAAAAGGAATATCGAGAATATTAAGAACAGACAAAGGTTCGAGTTGTCCGTTTTCAGCGTAAATGTTGTAGTTGTGTGGAGGATTAGGTTAGAGTAAAGTTTTTGAGGTATTGAAGACAACCATGTTTTCTTAGCTGCAGTTAGAAATTCCAGGAAGATCAAAGATTAAGTACTTCAAGGCTACCCTCCTAGCTTCAGTTGTTTGCAGTTGGTGGTACTTTCACTGTACTGTCTTTCAAAGTGAAAGGAGTAATGAAGGGTGAAGTCATCGAGATTGGGGTGGATAGGTAATAGATTGATAGAGAAAAAGACATTAATGAAAATAGAAAAAGATTAAGATCTGGGACAGAAAATTGAGGAACACCGCTATTGGTGTCCAGCTATAACAGCTACTATAACGACCAGAAAGGAATATAGAGAGAAAGATAATTCTGAAAGAGGAAAAATAATAGAAAACAAAACTTCGTGCCAGCCTTGATCGAAAACTTTCAACATGCCCAATGCTACAGCAAAAGATTTACAAGTAGTACCAAAAAGGGAAGGATGAAAAGTCGGAGAGGAGGGAAAGAAGAAAACCAGCAAGCATTAAACGAAAAGCAGGAAGCTGACATCCCGTTTAATGATTGCAGTTTCATCATTTTTCTTTAGCAGAGCGTCTAAACCCCCTAAAGCCCATCCTTTGTGAGGGAATTCATGTAATAATTTCTTTCTGCCGTACTTCTTCTCCATTCGATAATGTTTAATAAGAATTTTATCTTCTTTGGTAAAAGGGATTATATCAAGGATATAAATTTCTGAAATAAAACATTGGAAATTAAGGTTTTTAAATAGCTTGAAAAAAAAAATCATCAAAAATCAACAAATAAAGGTAGAATTTTATAAACCATCAATTATGCTCTTTTCTAATTTTGAACTATCTACGTTTTATAATTATTCGAGTTATTGATAATTTTAAAATGCATGTTTGTTTTTTTTGTTTTTTTTTTGACCACCGTGTAGCTTTCAAAACTTTTATCACTGGAGGTTCATTCCATAAAAAGAATATATATCATTTTAGGAAAAAAAAAAAAAAGAAACTGATGATCCTACCTTTAGGGACTCCACACATTTCCGTTTCAACGTTCTCTGTTGCACAGTAGTTTGATGTAGTTACATCTATATTTTTTTTTAATTTTTCTTATTGAGATGATTGGAAGATAAAGTAATTGTAATTCATTTGTAGTATACCATATGCTAGATTACTTGGTTAGTTTTTATTTATTTTTTAGTTAAACTATTTTATATACTGTTTACAACCAAAATTAATTTAAAAAATTATTATTATGGTATTATAATAATAATTACATGGAACTTGGGCTTAGACGTCATAATTGAACTCGGTACATCACTAATAAAATTAATCATTGAACAGATAAATTTCATAATAAATTGAAGATAATTTATTTTAATTTTTCACTTTTTAAGAGTAATACTCATAAAGATAAATTGTTTTGTAAAATTAAAAGTTTCTCTACTTCATGACAAGCTATTTTTTATAAGCAGAAATTTTATATTTAAGAAATTCAGTAAAAAAAAATATTGAAAATTTTTTATTTTTGATTTTACAGACTCTCAATAGTGATGCTAGGCAAGGAGAAAAAGGTTTCAAAGGGAAGAAGACTCTAAGAAACAGGTCGCAAACGTCAGCAAAAAATAATCTAAGTATTAAAAAGATTCCCTCGAAGAACTTGTGTTGTAGCAATTGTACTTTAACTTTTAAAACTAACGAAGAGTTACAAAATCATTTTAAAACCCACAATAAAAGATTTAAATGCATCCATTGCAATTATGGGTGTAATGTGAAGGCAGACTTAAGAAAACATATTGTAATTCACAGCACTGTAAAATTACTTAAATGTTCTCATTGTACATTTGAATGTAATCAGAAAAGAAGCTTAAGTAGGCATTTATTAACACATTTAAATACAAAATTATTTAAATGTACTTACTGCTCTTATGAATGTAATCAAAAAGAAAATTTAAAAGTCCATATGTTGAAACATGAAAATGTAAAATTATATAAATGTTCAGAGTGCTCCTATGAATGCAATGTAAAAGCAAGCTTAAAACAACATATGCTAAAACATGGCATTGCAAAATTATTTAAATGTTCTGACTGTTCCTATGAATGTAATCACAAAGTAAGCCTGAAAACCCACATGCTAAAACACAAAAATATAAAGTTATTTAAATGTAATGAGTGCTCCTATGAATGTAATAAAAAAGGGAACCTTAATATTCATATTCTTAAACACAGAGATATAAAATTATTTAAATGTTCTGATTGTTCCTATGAATGTAACCAGAAAATTAATTTAAATATCCATATGCTTAAGCACAGAAATATAAAGTTATTTAAGTGCTCCCAGTGCTCCTATGAATGTAATGTTAAGGCAAACTTAAATAGACATTTATTAAAACATGGAAATACAGACATTAAATCGGGAGAATGCGGGAAGTCAATGATGTGATAGTGATCCTAATTCCCAATAGTAGTGGGAACGATGGGCATAGTTAGAAGCTTAGGTGATCATCTTAAAAAGCTCTGTGTCAGTTAATACCCTAGAAATGAGCTTGATGGTAATTAGGAAAAGTATGGCAATATTGAGGCTTGTGTTGGGATTCTAATGAAGAAAAGGACGGCCTTATAGTCCGAGGTTTCACTACGGTCGTTTCTAATAATAACCCAATAAAAGAGGAAGATAAAAAAAAAAAAAATTAAAAATTAAAACTTTAGAATGTGAAATTAAGATTATAAGAATGTATTCTATAGTCTCTTACGTTAAATTAGTAGTGTCTGGAGTTTTGGTATGACTGGAATTTGGATTTAATTCTGGTTTTGTTTCCAGTTTGAATTTTGTAAAATTCCAACTGGAAATAGAATATTTTTTCTCTATATAAGTTACCTTGTAAAATGTAGTTTCTTCTAACTACCAATAAAGATTTTAATTATTTTTTTACAACTACTGTCCAGTTGCATAGTACAATATATATAATATTTGTACTTCACATAAATCCTCTGAGTACTTTAATAAACAACTTAAGAAATGGATACCTTTTCAATTCAAGAACCGAGAAGCAGCTCAAGATAATTTCCCTATTTGTTTTATATGGATGACTTGAAACTCTATGCCCCAAACAAGGAGGAATATTCCAAGGAGAGAGAGTTAAGGACCAAAAACAAAATTAAAATCATAAAAAAATTTGCTGTCACTGTTATCTTGTATAACTGTAAGATCATACAATAGTATCAGAAGAATGTAAATCAACTAGATATCTCGACCCAAAAAATGATGAATGCACTCAAGATGATTTACAACTTGCAAGAGACAAATAATTCAAGTATGTACAGTGAATGTAAAGAAGGAAGAATGGTAGAAGTAGATCAAGTTTACAAGAAGGAAATTCTAGGAATAGTGGAGCACTTGGAATGTTGAACAAAGAAATTCATACAGTGGGTTTGCTTGCATAAGAGAAATAAACTCGATTCAACCTCCATCATAACATCATAGAAGAGACTACATGCAAGTATACACTATAACAACTAACCAGGTCCAGTAATGGGGGGGAAAAACATCAAAAGCAAGGATGAAATTACAAAATGATACACATGGGGAGGAAAGAAGAGAGAGACATATAAACCGATGGAAAAACCAAGCAATGAGTAAACAGTTCAAATAATTATTAGAAAAAGCATACATAAACAATGAAAATCAGTTGAAATATTTAACAAAGGCTTACTCAAAGCAGAGGAAGATTGACAATGACTGCTCAAAACGGGACACTCAAAACGAAGTGGCATAGAAAACATGTAGAAAGAAAAAGTGTGAAAGATGCAGAGTTTGTGAACAGGACACAGAATCTGTCAGACTTTACTAAACCGTTACCTATACACAGAAATGCATAATACAATCTGTAAATTAATTCATTTTAGATTATTCAAAAAAAAAAAAAAAGTACAACCCACTAGAAATAGAAGAAAATGAAGAGTTACTGTTATTATACGATTGATATAACAGTCACCCACAATAGACCTGACATTGTTGTTAAAGATAAGAGGAAGCAGAAATGCCATATAATAGAAGTTGGAGTTCCATATGAGAGTAGTTTGATGGTATTTGAAAGAAAGATAAACTGTGAGAGACTCTACATGAAATCAGAAGAATATGGGAAATCAATGATATAGTGATCCCAATAGTAGTGGGAATGTTACGTGTTTTTAAAAATAAAAATATCATTGTGAAAAAAAGCTCTCAGCGTCATTTAATACCTTAGCAGTGAGCTTGATAGGAATTAGGAAAAGTATTGCAATATTGAGGCTTGCGTTGGGATACTAATAAGACTAAGATGGTTATATAGTCAAGTTTATTAATTACGGTCGTTATTAAAAGGGAGAAATAAAAAAAAAAATAAGAGCATTATTCATAACGCCTTAGTAATGACCCTGATATAGATAACACTGTTCTTAATGATATTAATAGTAGAATAGCATCTGAAAAGGAAGCATTAGATTGATTCGGTGTTTAGTTATTTTTTCATATGGCTTTGTAGGATTTCAATGGCCTTTGCAATGATCCAACCATTGTTAAGAGTTTTCAAGATATTTTCACGACTGAACATGCAAGTAAAATCTGTTGTGATCTTCTGGCTCGTGAATGTATTAATAATAAACTTAAGTTTTTTTTTACATGGATGTATAGTTTCATCTATATTATTTTCTTTTTCAACAAATACTTTTTGAATATTTTAGTAGCAATAAAGTTAGTTTATAAAAGGTTAATTACAAATTAAGTTTTTAATAAGAGCTTAACATTTATTTCCTTGTACATTTTGTGTAAAAATAAAAAATTACTTGGTAACAAAAGTTATGAATAAGAACTATAATATTTGTAATCAGTTAATTCCTATTTTGGCAAAAAAAAAATTTTTTTTTTTTTATGTTTTGTTTTACGTAAAAATCTACATTAAAAAATTTAATACAATAATAAATTCTAATATTAAAAAAATTTCCTTATTACAAAGTTTCCTACTTCTGGCGAGCAAAATTCATATTTTATTGATTTTTTTAATTATATTTAAAATACTACTAGTTATGTTTTTGTTTATATAAAATTTATTAAAGTTTTCACAGAAAATAATTTCTCGTTGCTTTTAAATACTGAAAAGCATTTTCTGATAAAAAAAATGATCTATAATCTTGGCTACAATTCCGTTAAATTTTTTTTCATCCCCAATATTTGTGGAAGTAAAAAGGATTTTTTTTTGACTTCGTCTGGCTGGTGAAATCCGATATCATTTTTCTTATTGATATTAGCTTTATTAATCACACGATGACAAAAATTTTGTGTTTCATCTTCACAGTTTTTAAATTAAGCAATTTGAAGAAGAAAATTAACTGCTATTCTTTGAAAACGGGCTTCAAACTGAGAGCAAGTCGGGTCATCATCACTCCACCCTCCTCCTCCTCCTCTTATATCACCAAAACAATTTTCAAGTGGATCTAGACACAATCTTCGTGTATATATATAATGAAAATTAAAATTCTTCAATTCTTTTAACAACTCTGTAACACCATTGATGGCTTGAATCCAACCATTTACAAACCTAAACCGTGAAGTAACCTTACATTGCCCTTGCGAATCTCTAGGTCTAAAAATTTCCCAACATTCAATCCAAGATTTAATATCTGAAATATATTCCCAACCTTTACTTCCAGCTTGTAATTTTTGATGAAAAGGTGTTGTTCCTTTCTGCGATGGAGAAGAATTAAGGATATCAAACAAGTTATTAATCTTTAAACAAAACTGTTCTGTAGCGAAACTGTTTTCATCACTCAATCCTTCCATTCTCATTGTTTGCAGAGCTTCCGATACCGATCTACTTAAAATTTGGGCTGCAAGTTTCACTTTCATTTTACCACCCAAGGATGGTAATTTTACGTGAACTTCACTTACTTTCGGTATATAAGGAAGATTGTTCTTTAAATTATAGGCTTCTTCTATATATTGCCACTTCACCGTACCTTCGGGAGTAGATATGCTATTATTAAATATAGCATTCCTTGTGCTTTTCAGCAAATGAGGAACATCAGGAATAACTATATACTTATAATTAACATCACTTATTTTAAGATGAAAATAAGGTTTACATTTTGTAACGCCAAGTGTTTTGAACAGCGAAGCAAAATTATTTCCTTGATTTGTTGTTATGCACATTACCTTCAGTCCAATTTCGTTCAACTTTAGAAGACATTTTTCAAATAAAAACTTCAAGTTTTTTAATTTAATGGGGCCATGACTAAAAGCGTATCCAATTAATTGCATCCAATTGCCACTCATACTTCTTACCATAAAGCAAAGAGCTGAGGACGCTGGCAAGGAAGTTCTTTTATCATAACCGAAATCTTCAAGCCCAACAATATATTCACCATTAAACCGTAAATTTTTATGAAGATTTATTTCGTCCATAAGAAGAACAACACATCTATCAAACTCACTTAAATCTTCAACAGCGTTCTTTAAGTTGTCATTCAACTGATGTTCAAAACCCGGTGTTACTGATGCTGTTTTAAGAAACTGAATTAGTGTGTCAACAGAAGGCAATTTTAGAGCTTGTTTAAGAACTTTATACGCCTTGGGGCTCTTTAGATAAACTGACAAACATACATTCTTCAGTTCTTCTGTCCACTTATGTTTTGCATCAAATTCCTTTATTAATTGCGACTTGAATAATTCAGTCGTTACAATGGGCAAATTTTTGCTGCAAAAATTAAACATTTCACCTGAGGTCTTTATTGGTTTGATATTTTTTCTGCCAATCTTTGCTTTTAACATCTTATTTCTTTGTTTTAGGTATCTAATGTGCCACGATTTTTTACGGACTACCTTTCTCAAAAGAATTTTGTTAAGGGTATTGTGTGTATCAATTTCACACTGAACTCCAATACTACTTGTGAGAATTTTGCACTGGTTTGCAGAATCTTTTACTTGTGGAGAATATTGAGATTCAGCATTCTTCGTCAGTGTACATTCAACTAAAGCATTCCTGGTAGGAGACGAACACTGCACAGAAACGTTTTCTATTGACTTTTCTGGGGTCGAAATAAAGGAGCAACCTATGAAAAAAATTAAAAATATATATATATATATATATATATATATATATATATATATATATATATATATATATATATATATATATATATATATATATATATATATATATATATATATATATATATATATATATATATATATATATATATATATATATATAGTATATATATATATATATATATATATATATTTGGTGGTCTGTTTATAAGTATATAGTAATATATTGTGGTGTTAGGAGGGGTGGGGGGATGTGATTTAGGATTGGTTTGTAGAAGGTAGCTGTGGATATGGTATTGTTTTAGTCTGTGTTCGGTTGGATTGGATTTGGCATGGGTGTGTGGGTAGAAGGGATTTTGCGTAGAATTGAGTGCCTATCATTTCGAGGTGGTTATTTAGAGGTAATTTTTGGTTTCATTATGTAAGTGTTGTTGAGGGGTTGTGGGTGTGCATCCGGTAATTGTGCGTAGGGCTCTATTTTGTGTTATTTGAAGTTTCTTTAGGTTTTGTTTGGAGAGCATTGGGTACCAGACAGGGGAGGCTAGTTGATGGTAGGGTATAAATTGTTTGTAGATGGAAATTGAGGTTTGTATGTTGTTGTTAATGTCTGTGTTGGCCACTGTTTTGAGAATGTGGAGTTTTCTATTTGCGGAGAGGCCCCGGAGACCATGTTGCACTTCCTGTTACTCTGTCCTTCTAATTCTCGCCCCAGAATCTTCTGGAACATCTCTTGCCTTGAGTGATCTCTGGAGGAGGCCGTCTGCGGTGGGCGGCTTCATTAGCGAAGTGTGGCCTCCCCATTGGTGAGAAGGTAAAAAAAAAAAAAAAAAAAAAAAATATATATATATATATATATATATATATATATATATATATATATATATATATATATATATATATATATATATATATATATATATATATATATATATATAATATATATATAGTGTGTGTGTGTGCGCGCGCGCTCTGTTGCCGCCGCCGCTTCTATTATAGATGATGTGAATTGATGTCTTAAAGAAGAAATTTGTTAATTAGAAAGTGACAAAATGATTTTCTATTAAATAAACTTACTTTTTTAAGAATATCTATCTAATTTTTTTGCTTTGAACATCTCTACTCATATATATATATATATATATATATATATATATATATATATATATATATATATATATATATATATATAATATATATATATATATATATATATATAATATATATATATATATATATATATATATATATATATATATATATATGACAGGATATCCCATGACAAGCAATGAATAAATTGTAATAATTTGCATAGGTGGAGTTTTTTTTTTTTTTTTTTAGGACAAAACAGAATTAGTACAAGAGAGTGATAGCCATAGAATATCGCGAAGGCTGTTAAAATGTGGTATGCCTTAACGTTCTTTGCTGCGATTTCTTCTGCTGTTTATGTATACACATGAACTTGATAAAGGAATATAATGAAGTGCTCCTAAGTTTGTTAATTTTACAGATAGCATAAATTCAACGTGTTTTAGATAACCAATCTGGTTAAACTGGTAATTACTCACTATGGCAAAGCGAATTAGAATTTTAATTACTATAAATGTAAAAATGTTTGAAGACTGTTGATTAAAATGAATTTGAATGTAGTCATTATTAATATTATGAAGTATAATAATAAACCATAACTTTTTCTATGAGCAAAATTTATAATACATATGTTAGGCTGTTAATTAAAAACTGTGAACATATTTGGACCCCTTTACATAAGAGAGGACAATATGAAATAGTTCAACGCAGAACTTCAGGATTGATTTAAGGTTTTGTAAATAAGGATTAGAGTAATGAGATAAGATTAAAGGAATTGGGAATGTTTTCACTGGAAAGATTTCTTCACTAAAATCCGTTTCGAGTTTGTTATATTTTTCGTTTTTTGATACTAGTGAGGAGGGGAAGACAATTAAGGAACTAGAAGTAACAATATAAAAAGAATATAAAAAAAATAAAATATAAAATATATTTTGTCCGAATCGGAAACTTCTTGAAGAAAAGAATATTTAAAAATCTGTTTTAAAAAATAGCTTATTAATAAAACAAATAAAAGCTCGTTAGCCATTTCACACTTACTTGGTTTCAGTAATAATAATACAAATAAAATAAAATAAAAACAAAACAATGGGAAACATTTAGTACCCCATGCCAGTCCCAAGTCCGGACAAAGGAGGAGGGTTTCTTGAGAGGCCTAGCTTGGCAGTGGGTAAAAAAAAAGACTTTTGCTTAAAATTCTCAAGGTATAGCCTCGGAAAACGAACAGATTCAAAGAAGTGCAATGTTAAAGTCATACCTGGTGTGTCCTTAGATTTTATCATAAGAATGTTAGTGGCAAATAATTAAGATTAATCAACTTTAGGAAACAGCCAGTATATAAAAGAAAGATTATAAAAACAAAAAGCCTTACAAGTGCAGAATATAAAAGCTGACTATGAGACAAAATGAATAAGAGAGAGAGAATGATTAAGGGATGTTTAAAAGAGGTGGCATTAGGGGTGTTACAAGAAAAGTGGATAAAAAGGCACACACCTTGATGGACTGAGGAAGTGAAAAGAGCAATAAAACTGAAGACCAAAAGGATGAGGAAATGGTTAAGAACTCTGGAATCTACAATGGTTTATGTGCTGACCATTATGAAGCGAAGTCAGTGAAGAGAGAGAGAGAGAGCTGGAGAATGTTGGGGGAAGAGGTTGGAGGAAGACCTCAGAGGAAATAGGTTCTTGATATATGGACTGGCAAAATCATACTGGAAAGATAAAACCAAAAAGTGCACAAGGTGAGGTATTTTTGACATCAAGAGAAATTAGCGAACGATGGACAGAGTATTTTGAGTCTTGCTGAATGTGGAACAGGAAGGAGAAAATTAAGAGAAGAGTTTCAGGAAACAATTAGGAAGGAAGAAGAGTTCACGAGGGAAGAGTATGAGTTGGCATTTGCCAAAATGAAAGGCGGTAAAATTCCATGAGATGATGAAATAGGGATAGGGCTGATAAAAAAATGTAGGCGAACAAACTTAAACTGAATTTTGAGATTACCCAACATGTATTGGTGTAGGGATCAAGTGGTGGAAAAATGGGAAAGACAATAATAATTTCAATATATAATGGCAAAGGAAATTCTGGCAATATTCAAATTACAAAGGTAATCATTAATAAATCATATTGAAGTTTATGAAAGAATGATAGAAAGGATAGTGAGGGAAAGAACTGAACCACAGCTGGGTGAGGAACAGCATAGTTATAGACAAGGTAGAGGAACAACGGATCTTACCTTCTGTTTGAGACAGATAATTGACAAGACATGGGAACATAACACCGGAGTAAATGTAATTTTTATATATTTACAGAAGGCTTTTGATTCGATGCTCAGAAGTAATTTGTGGAGGTGTTTGGAAAGGAATTACGGAATATTAGGTAGAATGTTGAGAACAGTCAAGAGTCTGTGCGAGTTGTGCTTGTGTACAGTAAGGTACTGGACACGAAAAATGAAGACGGTTTGATGTGAAAACAGGGGTGAAGCGAGGTAGTGTGCTGTTCGTTATTTCCATACACAGGTTATTCAGAGATTTAAGGAGCAGTGGGAAGGAGAAGCAGATCATAGTATTTTTGCATATGCAGACAACATTGTGTTCTGGAGTGTGGATAGAAAAGATGAACAGACAGGGCTAAATAAGTGGAATGAGTGTTGTAAAGTGGTTGGTCTGAGGATGAATAAGAACAAAACCATGATTCTGAGAATAAGGAGAGAGATGGGGAAGGACTAAACACTTCAGATTGATGGAAGGAGGATAGAAGAGGTTAAATCTGTTAAATAATCTTGGAAGTGTATTCGAAATAGGAGATGTGAATAACGACATCGCAATGAGAATTAGCAAATATGGTAGATGTGTAGCCCTAGAATGATATCGCTGTTTTTGTTTATACTATTGGTAATGACGGGTCAATTGGGCCTGGTTTTCAAAAAAAAAAAAAAAATTTTTTTTTAATTTTGTTTTTTTAAAAATACAAAATAAATGTTAAAAAAACGCTTATCTTTTTTATTTTTTTTATTCCATAAAAAATGTAAAAAAATATAAAAAATTAAAAAAAACAATTGAAAATTATGTTTTCTTTGAAAAAAAAAAAAAAAAAAAAAAAAAAAAAAAAAAAAAAAAAAAAAAAAAAAAAACCTATTGTTCTCACAGAGATTGTGTTTTGCATAGACGAAGATAAAGGTTAAGGGGTTTCATCGTGAGTCAGCACATTCTTCTAGGGCCTAAGAGAAATCTTTGAGTGAGGAGTAAAGGTGGAGTATATTTAGCAGGACAAAAAGACGATTGTTTTGAATATATATATATATATATATATATATATATATATATATATATATATATATATATATATATATATATATATATATATATATATATATATATATATATATATATATATATATATATATATATATATATATATATATATATATATATATATATATATATATTATATATTATAGTAATATAGTACCTGCTATTTTGCACAGTTCACACAAAATGGAAAGATATGTCCTAAGCATACTGCCTTATCACATTTGTGGCAACTGTATCGTGTCTTTTTGTCACTGCAGGGTTTACACAACTCGCATCTCTTCCTACTCGAGGTACATTCACCCATCACTGGCTTATTGCAATCTCTTGTAGGTGCAGGCTTAGGGATGGAGAATACATTTTTAATTAGTTCTTCAACTGGGGTTTGTTGAAATGTTAGTCGGTGTTCTGCCCATGGCCTTATAAGATTTATAGCCAATTCCGTCATATAGTTGCGCCTTGGCATTGTTTTATTACGGTTGCGAACCATATTGTCGTTATGTATTATCCACGAATTTATGACACATGCATTAATCATTCCAAAGAATACACATAACGGCCACCGTTTTGTTTTCCTTTCACATGAGTATTTTGCACACATTTGATCAAATGAGTCAACTCCACCTTTGGTTCTATTATAGTACTCAATAATTTCAGGTTTTCCAGACTGTCGCCAGTGTAGGTTGTGAGTGCATTGAAGACAGGAGAAGCACTACCTTCTTCTTTGTTTTTGAAGTTGCTGGTACATATGACACCAAAGTCATTTCTTTGGTGTACAAAAAGGCACTTGACCCAATCTCTCTGTTTTGCTTCTCCTTCATTTCCGTTGGGATTTCCTTCTTGTTGCCTTTTATTGTTCCGACTAGCGTCATTCCACAGTTGTTGAGGAGGTCAAGCGCTAAGGGAATTGACGTGAAACAATTATCGGTTGTAACATTTCTATTTGATTTATGGAATGGTTTTGTAATCTCCTTAGTGAAGTAATGGCCCAAGTTTATGTTTTTAGAGATTTGTGTACCCATCTTCCCAAGATATGGGATGGCATTCATCAAGTATTTTGTTTTGTTGTCATTACAAAGTATAATCTTTATACCATACTTCGCAGGTTTGTTGGGAATATACATCCTGAATGGACATCTGCCTCTAAAAGCTAGTAGCTGTTCGTCTACTGTAACGGCTTCATATGGGATATACATTTTCCTGCAGTTGTCTATGAAAATATTCCATATGTTCCTTATTGGGGCAAACTTGTCTTTTTTATATCTCGCCTCCCTTGTGTCTTGGTTGTCAAAACGCAGACAACATAAAAGAAATTGAAAGCGCTTTCGAGTCATAGCCGCCCGATACATTGGAACACCGGTAGCAGGATTCCACATTTCATCAGTGGTCAGATGACAGTCCTTTTGTGAACCACTAAGGATCAGTACTCCAAGGAGTGCACACACCTCAGCAGCGCTAGTCTGCGAAATCGTTGTTGATTGATGACTGTATTTTTGTGACTCAATTTGAATTTTTTGGTTAGTCCATTCAACAATTTCAGAAATTATTTTATCTTCAAATAACAACCTGAAAGATTTTTCAGGATTATCTGCGGTCCGTGCCTGCTGTGCTGGCCCTGGGGTGATATCAAACATGATATTACGTGCTGATACTCTTGTGGAGGTGGTGCTCTGTGGACGACAATGCCATCTAAAATCAGAACGGGTTTTTAGTGTACTGACATTGAAGTCGACAATTGATGAAATGTATTCTTCAGAACGGACCCTTCGTCGTCTTTGCATTCTCACAGCAGGAGGGGCAGCTGATGCAGAAGTGGAATCTGAAGTAGAAGGGGCAGAAGGTGACACAGGAGAAGGAGTTGATGTGCGCATTCTTTGGGAAGGAAGTCTGCCGCGTCTAGTTGAGGTAGAGGCAATTGCGTCGAATTCATCATCTTCATCACTTGATGATGAGCATGCTGCAATATAATCCTCGTCATTTTCGGAATCATACATAACATCATACTCAACATCATCTTCGTATTCAGAATCTGAAGAATTGACGTCAAGAGCAGACTCTATATCCTCTTGGGTAAATTTTCGTTTGGCCATTATAAAATTATTACTATTATTATTATTATAACCTAAGAAAAACAATATATATATATATATATATAATTATATAATATATATATATATATATATATATATATATATATATATATAAATATATATAATATATATATATATATATATATATTATATATATATATATATATATATATATATATATATGATTGGAAGGGTTTTAATTTGGGCGATGATAAATGGTTGACGATGAAGCAATGATGTTGGGTGTACTAGGATGATGGTGAGATTATAAAGCTTGTATAAATGCTATGATTTCTGTCTCAAAAGGTGTAGGTTAACAATGGCGGATGAGTTATGAGGTCCTTCACAATGCTATTCACAGAAAGTATTATATTAGTAACACTTGGATTCACAGTAACAGTTTTAATAGAATTATAGTGTAGTTCCAAAACAATGGAAAAAAGAGTCAACTGATTCTCGTCCCGGTAGATCTGGGCCTTCTCCATGGAAGCTCTGCAGCTTGAGTAAAATTTTGGAGGAGTGAACTCTGAGTAAAGTCTGCCGACATTTCAAAACTGCTCGAAATTAGTCCTACGATTTGCGTCTTGTATCTGCATAAGTTTGGTTATTATGTAAGAACAGCAAGAAGTAAAACCTTTCCTTCGACCAATCAATATTAAGAAAAGAAGAGAATAGGATAGGATAGGATAATATCAGGGAAACCCATTTCATTTTTGGAATAGTTATTTTCTCCAGATAAATCCAAATTAGCTTTATTTTTAGACAGTTGACGTGTTTGGGTCACGAGACATCCTAATCCAAATTTTGATTTGAAATAACTACAACAAACAGTCGAAGCAAGGTTGTTACTTTGTGATGGTATAGGCTATCAGTTGTGGTATCAGTAGCAATGGTTGTTCTGTGTTGATTGAATGTGATGGATATATAAAGAGCGAAAAATACATTGAAGTCTTAAAAAATGGATTACTCTCAATGTTTTCAAATGGTACAATTACAAGAAACGAGTCTGTATTCATGGTAGATAAGGGTCAATGCTACATGGCAAAAAGGACCCACAATTGGATGACTGAAACTAGGATCAATAAGCTTCCTTGGCAGAGTCAATCTCCTTATTCGAATCCTATTGAAACTCTCTGTTGAATATTGGATAGAGCTTTGCGAAAAAGAGAAAAATCTTCATCCAAATGAGAAATACTAGAAGTATTGCATAAAACTTGGGTGGAAATTCCACAGCATACAATCACAAAACTCAATAATTCAATGTCTAGAAGAGTTTCTTCATTTCAAAAGGCAAAGGGTTGTCTACTATGTACTAAACTAATTATTATTTCAAGTAATTACAATGCTGTTGCTCATTTTCCTTCCTAAATTTTACAGATGCAGAAAAATAAATGTTGGCTATTTACTTATTTGCATGTGTGTGTCTGGTTTAATAAATTAATAAATATAGAATACGTAAATAAATACTGCTAGGCAAACTATTTTGCTTGTCTTCACACTTTTTATTTTTATAAAATTTAATTTTTTTTCAAAAAATAAAAAATAAAAAAATAAAAAATAAAAAAAAAAAAAAAAAAAAAAAAAAAAAATTCTATCTATAAATTTTGAAATATATATATATATATATATATATATATATATATATATATATATATATATATATATATATATATATATATATATATATATATATATATATATATATATATATATATATATATATATATATATATATATATATATATATATATACTTACTTGAAGTATTGTGTACGTTTTCTGAAGAGTAAGAAGATTTTGCATTTCCCTGTTTCCATTTAACTATAATCTTCGAAAGACAATTCTTGCATACAAACATTGGTTGTGAATCTTCGAATTGCAAACCATACTTTTCCATCAAGAAAGGAGTTATTCTTAGCAGAGATTTTACAACAATTCTCTTGTGATACTTAAACGGATCAAAACACTTCTTATAATATTTTTTTTTGCTGGAAAAACAAAAACAAAATTTTTTTTTCTTCAAATTACAGAATATTAGAATATAAATGAGTATAAGATTCATTTATTCTAACCTTATTTGAAAATGTTTATTTTATAATAAACTATTTGCACCATACCCTAAATGAAAAACCACACAGATAGATTACAGAATAAGGTGCATATATATATATATATATATATATATATATATATATATATATATATATATATATATATATATATATATATATATATATATATATATATATATATATATATATATATATATATATATATATATATATATATATATATATATATATATATATATATATATATATATATATATATATATATATATATATATATATATATATATATATATATATATATATATATATATATATATATATATATATATATATATATATATATATATATATATATAGTGAGCATGTGTTCATTCTGATTAACTTTATTATTCTTTTCTTCCCTATAGTAATTGGGGAAGAAAGAAGGAGATGTTCGAAACAAGAAAAAGCAGATAATGGAATGTGTTTACAGACGATTAAAGATAAAAATTTATAAATTTTTAGTAGTTTGTTTCTTTTTTTATTTAACTTTTGTTTTTCTTCCTTAGTATTACTTTATACTTTGCAAGTTATTACAAAGATATAATAACTTAATAGACTCTATATTATAAAGTGACTAAATCAATAGTGTTGGAACCACCTACAAATTGGTCAACACGTAAGTAAAAGTTTACTCGTTAACTCGTAAATAGTTTAATAATAAATAAGTATTATATACGAAAAGTTTCTAAATTCCAGTTCCAAACTGGGAACAACCAAATTTTTCTCTGTTATGTTCAACTTTTAATTTAAACCCAACAGGATTATAATTAAAGGAAATAAATAAACGTTATTATTACTCACTTCTAAAAATAGTCCGGTGAGGTTGAGTTGGTTGTGACGTCCTCTTTTAGACTATCGTTGAATTGAGGGAACGATTATCCGTCTTTAGCGAACGAAGATTTTCAGATTCTTTGCAAGGGCAAAGGGGATCACTAGAAGGAACAACTAACAGCAGTATTATGTTAAACACAATGACCAAAATTGGAGGACTAAGGAAAAACAATTAAAACGAAACCTTTAATAGTTAAGTTTGACTAACGACGTTTTATTGATAATGAGGTTTTTTTTCGATAGTTGAAACATACAAACCCCACAAATTGTCGGAGTATGAACATAATAAGGAACTATAAATGAAGAAACAATGCAGATTCGGGAGTAGGGTCGAAGTGAAAATGACGGGAATGTGTGTTCCTTAATGACTATTTGTCGAACCAAGGAATCCACCCGCCGTCACTTTATAAATGAAAGGTCAGTTGACTAAGTTTCCCCGGTGCTGATAAATTCGGAACTGGTTGTGAAGTGGTTCTAACAATTTATGGCTCCCAGTATGGAAATGTTGACCTGGTTATGGTTGTTCCCAGTTTGGAACTGGAATTTAGAAAATTTTCGTATATAATACTTATTTATTATTAAACTATTTACGAGTTAACCAGTAAACTTTTACTTACGTGTTGACCAATTTGTAGGTGGTTCCAACACTATTGATTTAGTCACTTTATAATATAGAGTCTATTAAGTTATTATATCTTTGTAATAACTTGCAAAGTATAAAGTAATACTAAGGAAGAAAAACAAAAGTTAAATAAAAAAAGACAAACTACTAAAAATTTATAAGTTTTTATCTTTAATCGTCTGTAAACACATTCCATTATCTGCTTTTTCTTGTTTCGAACATCTCCTTCTTTCTTCCCCAATTACTATAGGGAAGAAAAGAATAATAAAGTTAATCAGAATGAACACATGAATGAACACATCCTATAAAGATTGACCAATTTTAAGAACGGTAAACAGTAGTGTAAAGATGATGATGTGAAAAGGAAAGAATTGTTTTTAAAGAAGATTGGAATGTTTTACGGAAAAATGACTTAAACTTAAAGTTCCCTATCAACCAAGTTACATCTCACCTCTCTAACCTACGAAAGAAACTTAATCTCGGCGATCCATTTCGGTCACCTGCTCGAAAGCTCGATTAAATTCTTTTAGAGCAACTTCTTTCGAGATGTTCTGTTCCTTCGCAAACCTCCAGAGTTTAGATGCTTGTACTGCAGTGAAGGTAATAAATTCTGGTGACATAGTCGACGGGGAAGTTGTAGTGTTTTTGCCTGTCGACTTCTTCGATAATCCTTCCTGCTTAGCAGATTGACGTCGCATCTTCCTTCGTTCATTAGACCTGCTCTGTAGTCCTTCAACTTTAGGTTTGGAAGTTGATGCCGTTGTTGACGTAGGAAGGTGTATTTTTCGGACAACTCTTCTTTGGCTTGGAGGTTGGTAGAGGACGATCCGTAAACGAACCCTTCTTATTATCAACATTCACTTCGTCATGTTGATGTGATAACTCGGAGGATGTAGAAGGTTGTTCGCCCATGCCCATGGAATCTACGACACATCTAGAGTAAAATACCCTATTTTCCGATTTACCTTTGGTTCGCATTTTTGGTGTAGAAGGTACCGTCCGTGGTTGATGTGGACTATTTTTTCGGTACTCTATCCGCCCTTGGATACCCGAAGGTCCAGGAGTAGCCTCTACTTCCTCAACAACCACTGATGTTGTAGTAGTGGTTGTTGGGGTGGCAATGGTTGTAACTGGTCTATTTTCTTGAGCTCGTTTATTGAAGTTATTCAGACTCAAGAATGCAAACATCTCCTCAAAGGCGGTTACTGTGTAATGTAGACCATCATAACACAGATCCAGAGCACCCAACCTATCTGATCCTCCCATCCAGAATCGATGATGAGGGTTGCCTTGACTATTGTTGTTATAGTATCGGTCAAAAACGGTTTTCATAGAGAAAGTCCGCTTTTGAACCCAAGGAAAGTTGTTACCCTGTAGTTCAACAGTCTGCCCGAACATCTCACGAGCCTTTTTGTTGAGAAAGGCTCGTTGAAACTGAGGATGTTCTTCAAGTGAGGGTATTAGGTCATCCCGGCCTTGGCGTTTGAGGTAGGACTCATTGAAAGAAGCAATGTCCTTGATAGTGGGAATGACTAGATACACCCTCACGGCAGGGTTAGACAGAACCGCTAAACTGACGATAGCGTTCATCTGAATAGGAACAAAGGGCAAGTTGCATGATGAATTCCATGTAATGACATTGATAGAATCGTCGTCTTTGGTTAGAGAGACTTTCTTCCAAATGGAACACGTTAGACCAAAGATATATATTTGATCAACCGGTCCATTGGACTTTAAGAAAGTGGCAAGATGTCGCCCTAGGGTTAACATGTTCGCGCCTGAATGGCACGACACGAAGAGTTCCACCTCATAAATCCGCTGAAGTTGTTCCTTCATCCGTCCCAAGGTACCAACCTCGGAAGATCCGATGAAAAGCAGCCTAACAATATATATATATATATATATATATATATATATATATATATATATATATATATATATATATATATATATATATATATATATATATATATATATATATATATATATATATATATATATATATATATATATATATATATATATTATATATATTTTTTCTTGATATATTTTTTTATATCTCCTCCGGTGGGCAAAGGCCGACGGCCTACCAAATTCCACCGGAGTTGGGAAAAATCTATCCTGGTCGATGGTTGCCAATATGTCCAGATACACGGCGTTTGAAAATATGCAGGTCAAAGGAAGTTGGGAAAACAGATAAAGGGAGTGTGTTCCACACTTTACCAGTAGAGTATATGTAAGATTGTGCATTGCGGTTAAGTCTGGGGTCAGAGAGTTGGACAGAGAAAGGATGAGACTGTGTAGAAAGGCGCGTCGCACGAGCTCTTCTCAATGGAGGAGGTATGCAACGAGAGAGTTCAGAAGAGCAGTGTCCATTGTAATAGCGATAGTAAAGAGAGAGTGACGCAACAATTCGACGGGCAGAAAGAGATTGAAGAGAGTTAGTAAGAGTAGGAGAGTTGATGAAACGAAAAGCCCTAGACTCCACCTTCTGAAGGAGAGCTGTATGAGTGGAACCACCCCAGATGTGCGAAGCATACTCCATACAGGGGCGAACAACACCCCTATACAGATCAAGCAACTGGTGTGGCGTGAAATAATTCTGGAGGCGCCTCAGAACACCCAACCTCTTAGAAGCTTGTTTAGAAAGAGAAGTAATGTGATCTTTCCAAGAAAGATCACGAGAAAAGGATACGCCAAGAATATTAAGAACAGATGAAGGTTTGAGTTTTGTGTTTTCGAAGAAGACATTATAGTTGTGTGGAAGATTGTGTCGAGTGGAGAGATGGAGGAATTGAGTTTTTGAGGCATTGAAAACAACCATGTTTTCTCTGCCCCAATTTGAAATACGTGAAAGATCAGAGGTTAGTTGCTCCAAGGCTACCCTTCTCGAGTCTATCAACTGCTGTTGGGTGGGGACGTTTTTCAAACTGGAAGGAGTAATGAAGGGTGGAGTCATCAGCATAGGAGTGGATAGGAGATGAAGTAATAGAGAGAAGGTCATTAATGAAAAACAGAAAAAGTGTTGGAGATAGGACAGAACCCTGAGGAACACCACTATTAATAGATTTAAAGGAAGAACGGTGGCCGTCTACAACAGCTGCTATAGAACGACCAGAAAGGAAATTAGAGAGAAGATCACAGAGAGAAGGATAGATACCGAAAGAGGGAAGTTTAGAAATCAAAGCTTTGTGCCAGACTCTATCGAAGGCTTTCGATATGTCCAGCGCCACAGCAAAAGATTCACCGAAATGCTGAAGAGCGGAGGACCAAGAGTCAGAGAGAAGGGAAAGAAGATCACCAGTAGAGCGTTTCTTACGAAAGCCATACTGGCGATCAGAGATAAGATTGGAAGAATTGAGATGTTTCCAAATCTTCCTGTTAAGGATAGATTCGAAAAACTTTAGAAAGAACGGAGGTTAAAGAAATTGGAACGGTAGTTAGAGGGTTGAGAGGGATCCCCCTTCTTCGGCACAGGCTGAATGAGCGCACGTTTCCAGCAAGAAGGGAAGGTTGAAGTAGAGAGACAAAGATGAAATAGTTTACCAAGGCAGGGTGCAAGCTCGGAAGCACAAGTTTTGAGAACCACAGGAGGAATACCATCAGGACCATACGCCTTCTTAGTGTTAAGCTCAGAGAGAGCAGAAATGACATCTTTAGAAGAAATTACAAATTAGGCATAAATGAGTTGGAGGGGGTTGAAGGAGGAGGAATAGCTCCGGAATCGTCTAAGGTAGAGTTAGAAGGCAAAAGTTTGAGCGAAGAGTTCAGCTTTAGAAGAAGGTAAAATGGCAGTTTTGCCATCAGAAGAGACTAGAGGAGGGAAAGAGGAAGAAGCAAAGTTAGAGTTAACATTTTTTGCAAAATGCCAGAAAGGTCGAGAGGAAGAAGGAACCAGAAAGATTATTGCATTTGCGGCGGAGAAAAGAGTTTTTGGTATCTCGAAGAATAGATTTTGCACGATTCCGGGATGAAATATAAATTGAATGAGTTTCAGGAGTTTGAAGACGACGGTAATCTCTGAAGGCAGCATCCCTACGGCGGATAGCGCGAGAACAAGTAGAGTTAAACCAAGGTTTGTTAGGTTTAGTAGAAGGAAAAGAATATGGAATGTACGCCTCCATGCCAGAGAGAATCACCTCGGTTATGCGCTCAGCACACTCCGAGGAACCCCTCCCACGAAAGCAATAATCATTCCATGGGAAATCAGAGAAGTACAACCGCAAGTCAGACCAGTTAGCAGCACCGAAGTGCCACAAACGTCTCCTCGCCGAAGGCGGGGGCCGTTCTTGCGGAAGACTTGAAGAGACAGGACAAGATACGGAGATAAGAAGGTGATCGGATGAACCAGAGGAGGAAAGAGTTTAACAGTATAAGGAGAAGGATAAGAAGTAAGGAAAAGATCAAGTATGTTGGGTTCATCACCAAGACGGTCAGGGATACGGGTAGGGAGTTGCACCAACTGCTCAAGGTTGTTCTGGATAGAAAAGTTGTAGGCGAGTTCACCGGCTGGATCATGAGAACTAGATGAAAGCCATTGGCGGTGGTGAACATTGAAATCACCTAAAACGATGATTTCGGAGAAAGGAGAAGAAGAGAATGTGCTCTATTTTGGAGTTTAAATAGTCGAAGAATTTTGGATAGTCAGTAGAGTTAGGAGACAAATAAACAGAACAAATAAATTTAGTAGTAGAATTGAAAGAGAGCTTTAGCCATAAGGTAGAAAATTCAGGAGACTCCAAATTAGAGACACGAGAGCAAATAACATCATTGCGCACATATGCGCAACAACCGCCTTTGGCTGAAAATTGAGGATAGAGACAGTAGGAGGTAACAGAATAAGGTTTGCTGTCAGCACACTCAAGCAACTGAGTTTCGGTTAGAAACAAGAGATGAGGTTTAGAAGAAGAGAGATGGTGTTCGACAAAGGGGAAATTAGTAAAAAGACCGAGAATATTTGCAGAAATTAATGAAAAAAGAAGACCGTGCACCGGGGCAAGCCGGACGCCGGGTCATGGCGGCACCATCCCCATCATCGGAGGCCGCCAACTCCCAAGTGATGATGGGGTGAGGGGTGGATGAGGGGCATTCTTTGGATGCCGCCCCTCGCAGCATCTCCGAGGCAGCTGTAGGTTTCGCCATTTTGATTTCTTTTATAAAGGTAATGTAAGAGTAAGCGCTTGTAAAATGTGGGAACGTGTGAAGAATAGGGGTGGAGAGGTAGTTGGAGCATAGACACTCCAGAGTGGGGCGGAGGTACGCTAGAGACCCCCAGAGAAGGTGAAATGCGAAAAGAAACGAACCAAAGGGCAACGGAGTGAAACGGAATGGTCTAGCCCATCCTATCACGTGGGTTATGCCAAATCTATCGCTTCGGACGGCGCTACGTCCTCCCCCTATGGCTTGGGACATTGCCCATTATTTACTATAATGGCTTGCAACATAGTCGTCTCATTTCTAGGACATTGACCGCTTGTCACAGGAAGCAAAATAGTATCTTTGGTTTAAGAATAGAGAAAATGAAGTCTCTTTTTATTGTAAACAAAGATTGGTATATATTTTATGCAAATAACAATTAGTTTCCTTTAATAGTATTTATATATATATATTGAAAATAACTTGAAGAACTTTTCGGCTTACATTTTAGACACTCATTTTATAAAAAGAAAATTTAAATTTACTTTTATAATATATTCTTAATGGAAATAATAATTTTGTATATTTATAGGGTGAGAAAAGAGAAGAAGAAGAAAGTAGAAGAAGTAGAGAAGAGAATCACTGAATTGGGTTTGGACGGGTGTGATTTTGGAAGTAGAAGGAGATTAGATGTTATTAAATATATTTCATGTATTATATCTTTATTGCAGGTGTCTAGATATAATAAACAGGTTAAAGTTAAAGGATTAAAGGAAAGGGTCATAAATTCTCCCTTTAAAATAATTTAGATATTTATATAAAGAAAGGTGTAATTAGTATTTTAATATTTAGAATTAAGTAAAGTAAACATATAGAGTTGAACAACTCTAAGAAAGAAAAGAATATTTTTAGTTCAGAGAAGAAAGAAGAGGAAGAAATTGCCTATACAACATTTCCTATCGGTTATCAAGGGGGCCTTTTATCTTATTATAGTGTCTAGGGGTCTGTGTCCCTGAGCGCTGAGTGATATAGTTTCCCTGGGGGCTGTCGTGGGAGTTAAGGTTACACTTGATTGTCCGGTAAGTGAGGTGGTATAGGATAGGCAGAAAGAAGAAGGCAGTCTGGACAACAGTTTGCAGGTGAAAAATTTTTTTTTTGGTGAAAATTTTTTTTAACTCTGTAACACCCTAATTTTGTCAAATTTGAAATAAGTTTTGGCTTACATTATAGACAATTAATAGAGGAGATTTAAAAAATCTACCTGTAAATTTTTATACTTTATAAAAGCACTGCGCATTTTGAAAGTCTTAAGTTTCATTTGGTATGGAAATTTTCAAAACATACATCATGAAGGGGAATGTCACATCTTTTGAAATTTTTTTTGGGTTTTCTTCCCGCATTGTGCGCAACGCCGTCGAGTTTTGGATAACTTTTACAAAATGATTTCCACAATCGTAGCTCAAATCTTTACTCACTCTTCCTTTCAGCAGCTTACTTCTTTGTGGACAAGGTCGCTTGTGGTTTGAAGTTCATTTATAAATCAAGGCTAACCTTTCCGAATTTGAAACCTTTAATTACTAAACCTGATGAGGAAGCAATTTTTCTCCAACACTTCATCACTCGTTGACCTCTTTTCAATAACTAAGTGTAATAACAAATATATTACCGAAATCTGGTATTAAAGTTGCCAAATGTTTCCATATCATTTTGATTGGTTACATACAAAGGTGGCACTAATTTTGAGCTCACGGCCATTAATTTAAGCTAATCATTTTATTTAATATCATAAGCGTCATATTTAAGATAACGTATGAGTCAAACCAAGATTTTAAAAAGTCTTTGGCAACAGCTATGATTAAAAACAATAGAACCAACGAAATTCTGAATAGAAAATAATTAATTTACTTCATTTAAAACAAATTAATGATCCGTAAAAATCTGCAAACAAATCTATCTGAGTAAGAATATTTACAAAAAAATATAAATTTCTATCTTCAATTTTTGGCTGCAGCGAACAGAAAATTACTGCAGCAAAACTCGATTTACCAATCTTCAAATTCTTTAAAGAATCTTGACCGTGGAACACTCTCTTTGTTTTAAAGGGCATTAACCTTATCATTTCTTCTAAAACTTACATTAGAAAAGTTACAACTCAGATTCTACCTATAATTCATTTAATGTTTTGAACATGATCTACTAACCTTTGAGATCCGTTTCTTAAAGGAGCTTTAGCTCTGGATACTTTTTTCTTTCGACCTTCATCCCTAGAAAAAACCTGTACAAAATAAGTAAATAAAAAAACTTATTTATAATTTCAAATATCAAAATCCTTTTATTCTAATTCCTAAATGCAATTATTTTTTTTAGAAAACTTAAAAAGTTTAAGAAAACCATTTCAAGAAATCTTCCCAGAAGTGATTTGAATTTTCTAATATATATATATATATATATATATATATATATATATATATATATATATATATATATATATATATATATATATATATATATATATATATATATATATATATATATATATATATATATATATATATATATATATATATATATATATATATAAGTAATGTACCAAGTACAGAACACAAATAAATAAAATAAAACCCACAAGCTTTAATTTGTTATCTTTGTAGTTTCAATAAACACTTCAAAATAATAATCATTTACACTTAATTATAGAGCATATAAATTTTAACCCACCACCATTGCTATGACATTGTATTTGTGGCTACCGAGATGAGAAAAATCTGATTCTTTTAGCGTACTTAAAACATAATTATGTAAATTCATTAGTTTTTATTACATATATATGTCTATCACGCAAAGGAAACAAAATGTAAGAAAAAATTTAACTAATTCTTTTAAATTTGTGTACTAAAATAACTTATTTTTATTACATAAAAACTAAGAAATAGCCAATTAAAATTCAGACATGTTTCAGAGCTTTGTTCAGCTTCCAGTCTGATTCTCAATTTATTCCATACAAGAAAATTTTTTTGAGAAATGCCTCTAAATTCACCTTGAGCTTGCGGGACATAAATTATTGGCACAAAAATAAGAAATCTTTTCCATTCTGATAAACTTCTAACAGCTGGAAAAAGACTCCATTCTTCACACACTTCACTAGGAAAGGGGCTTAAGTGCATCTGCTATATAATTTAAATCAATTCGATTATACACAAAATTCTTGATGTAAATAATTTCAGATGTAGTCCAAATGCTACAGTTTCAAAAGTGCTATTTGCCAATTTCTGTCTTTTGGGTATCAAGATATATATCAATAAAATTTTAGCGAGAGTTTAGCATTTGGATCAAAGCTTCTGTTAAGTATGAAAAAAAAACAAAAAAACAAAAAAAAAACAAGATTTCCAAAATTATGTTTTTGAAAGATTTTGAAGAATCTCTCCTTTGAAGATATCGGGGATCCACTTTAAAATCTCAGGAAGCTGTTCTCAGATTACTTTCTTAAGCCTGATTCACATATCACTTTGAATACGAATCTCATCAAATGTGAAATCTCGAATGTGCCCAAAAAAACCTGAAGCATTGGCAGAGATGCCTCTTAAACTTCTCCAACGCATTGAATTTGAAAACAAGGCAGATCTGTCATTTTTATTAATGTCAAGAACTGGTGTCATTCAGAATTGAACATGAGGAAACAAAATGTTGCTTCCATATGTAATAACTTAAGGGCATCTTTGCGAACATATAATTTTCTTACTCTCAAGAATTTCAGTTAATTTGAAACACAAATTTATCAATGAAATTATATTATTCCTTAAATTGACAAAGTTAATTATTTCCATCAATTGTTTTACTTTTAAAGTTGATTACTTAAGTATAATATATATTTTTCAGCTTGTGTAACTGTATGATCTATATAAATATATTCAATGAACTATTTTAAGACAATTTAAGAAATATTTCTGTAAAACACACACACACACTAATTTTAAAAGGAATTATTTTGCTTTTTCTCACTTTCAAGTCTATTAATGAAATTGTTGCACAAATATATTCTGGGGTAATGGCCATGAAAATTCTCCAATCTTTGGTTTACCTAATCAATATGCTACGTCAGTAAAACCGTTTCTAAAAAAAATTTCTTAATATATATACTATCTGTATGAAGAGTCAAAAATTCTCCATAAAAGCACTTTATGTTAATTTTTATTTATTTTTTATGGATTTCAAAATATAGATATATTAATAAGCCAAAATAACATTTTTTTTTTTTTTAAATTTAAGAATTTGTGAATTAGTAAGAATTATAGATAAATCTATCATAAAGAATAAAACAATGATTGCTTTGCAAAGTTGCTAGAGATAATTTTAGCAAGAGGCAAAAAACTTCTGACACTAAAAGAACCAAGGAGGTAAAAACGCGAAGTCACAGTTATAAGCAGGTGTAATAGTAGTGTATTTATAGATGAAGGGATTAGTGGCGAAGAATAAGCCAAGAGTGTTCAAGGACTGGTTTGGATGGTCATGAATATGTGTAGGTTTCCTCATGAACTAATCCAGATCGGTAGCCACTTCTCCACTTCTTTAAGTATGATGGGAGATCCACCACTTAATGTTGCATACTTTCAAATAACTTAGGTCAGTGAGAAAATGTAACAGTTTCAAGAGAACTACTGATATTAACAGTAGGAAGGAAAATTTGAGCACAAGCTTTTTTAGATCTTATTGTAATAAAAACAATAAATTAATACATCGGATATTTTAAAGCATATCATAATAATACTACTAATAATAATTAAATAAATTAAAAAAAAAAAAAAAAAAAAAATTATATATATATATATATATATATATATATATATATATATATATATATATATATATATATATATATATATATATATATATATATATATATATATATAAAAACATGATTCCATAAAGAATTTAAATTATCCTTAAACACTTATTCATACCTGACTTTTATCTAATTCTGAAGTATCCTCAAAAAGTTGATCCTTCGATATATCTTCCTCCACAATATAAATAGGCTCACTTTTTACTTCAATTTCATTTTTTACTTCAATTTTGAGATTATCCATTTTCTGAACAAAAATAATAATAATAATAATAATAATAATAATAATAATAATAATAATATAATACAATATAATAAAATAATAATAATAATAAAATAATAATAATACAAACCTGTATTTCTTTTTCTTCTAAACCTTCTTCTAAATGAGAATTCAATGCATCATCTTGGGTAAAATCAGAAAACTCATCTTCAATTTTGATCTCACGTTTGACATCCATAATAAACAATAAAAGACTTTATTATAAATATCATATATTTAAGATCATATTTTTGGCTGCTCTAAGAAAACAATTTAAAAAATTATATATATATATATATATATATATATATATATATATATATATATATATATATATATATATATATATATATATATATATATATATATATATATATATATATATGTGTGTGTGTGTGTGTGTGTGTATGTTTGTGTAAAAGACCAAAAGACCCGATACCAAATAAGGGAATTAATTGTTTGACCATCCATGAGGACTGCTTATAAGTAACAACATCTGTACTGACTAAAATTGGCCTCAAAGGAATAAATTCCACTTATGAATTTTCAGTTGCAAATAAAACCCGGCAAACAATGAGAACAGGATTTGAAACTTTCAATAAGATATTCCGTAATTTCTTTCAATTGACTGTTGAACTGTGATGAGGAGTCTTCAAAGGATTGAATAGGAGTTCAATGTAAATATTTGAATTACTGATAATGTATCTGCCTTAAAATTAAAATATCTCTAATTGATAAACTCATTTACTTTATTAGGTTTACAAATGACCAATTCATCACTCTTCTCAATTTTAATTAGAACTAACCATAAACATTTGGGAAATACTTAAGTAAGAAAGGTACTGTTAAAGGGCTCACCAAAAAATAAAATCTTTTAAGAAACTCAGGTCTAAGTTTTTTTTATTATAGTTACACAAACTTCTCAAATCTTGAAATCAAGAATTGAGAAACAGTCATTAACAATCCCAAAAGAAATTCCATACCCTAAAATTGTTCTTTTTAATTTACTCAATTTACTGATGACTGACAATTAAATAATTATTGTACTCTTTAGCAATAACTTGCTAAAAATGTAGAAATTGTCGTTTAATATTATCTTATAAGTTAGTGTTTTTTTTTAACAAACAAGTGCAGAGTTTGCAAGTTCTGTTAAAACTTGGTAAGACAAAACTCAAATTAATTAAATCCTAAGGAATTTATTTAATTTCAATCTTGTTAAAGAATTGTTAGTTCATAATGAATAGCTTATTTACTTTAAGTATTCAAAAAAATGGAAGTAAAAAGCTGTTAAAGAACTGGATAAACTTTTTGGAATCATTGATTTAGAGAGAGTTTTACCATCAAAATTTCTTCTAAAAATATAGGGTATCAAGGTAATCATAAAGTATTGATCTAAGAACTATTAAACTGTTAAAATTGAAAAGCAATTAACAAAGAGAAAGGCATATTACAAAGAAAACAGTTAATAAAACATGGAAAAAAGAAAAAAAATTCAAACTACAATGTACTAATACACTTTTAGCTCTTGTAATGCCATCATACATGTATACACATCATGTATCTTATCAATGGTGCCACTGTTGTATACAAAAATCAATTTAACCTCCTGGAAGCATTAAGAAGCTAAGGCTCTAATTAGGGATGTTTGGTTTAAACCATCATGGTTTTTCGTTTAATCCAACTAAAAAAAATTTTTTTTTTTATTTATTTTTTGGATTTTTTAACGAAAATAAAATAAAAAGTGACTTAAAGCAAAATAATTAGCTTTCACATTATATATATATATAATATATATATATATATATATATATATATATATATATATATATATATATATATATATATATATATATATATATATATATATATATATATATAATATATATAATATAAAGTTTAAACAGTTTCAAAGAAAATAATTCATTTTATTGTTATAAAATAAAAGTTTAATTGTATTCAAAAATATAGTTGGTTATAGCCTATAAGCTATATTAAAGGGCAAAAAAAAAAAAAAAAAAAATATATATATATATATATATATATATATATATATATATATATATATATATATATATATATATATATATATATATATATATATATATATATATATATATATATATAACTGGTTATATAAGACTAGAATTTTAGAACAAAATAAAAATAAAATAACCTTTAATCAAAATATAAAAGATTGGATGGAGTGATACCAAAATTTTAATCGATTTTTTTTTTTATAAAAAAGTTCCATACTATTCGAAGAGGAACTGATATGATACCAATAATTTTAAACCACTTGATACCAAAACTGATACCTCTAAAAAAATTTTTTTTGCTGAACTCATGAAGGTTGAAACAAGAATTAAAATATTCAATGATCATAAAATTTGTTTTCTACTATCTGTAATACCTAGTTATATTGTAGTCACACTGCTAAACAAAACAATTGATAGGTGATATAGGTTTGGTGCAACCAAGATTTTGCATTAGACTTGCCCTACAAGACACATGTTCTTTCTCATTTTATTTAACATCCCTTTCCACGACTGTCTCACTAACATCCTTCCTGAATCATCTCATTTTAATGCCATCATTTTCACTCTTTGTAAATTGAAATTACTCTGCAACATTAAAACCATCTCTGAAGCCAGTACATTTCGCTAAGTATTGTCCCTGATGTTGGGTTTACAACCCAGTATAGCCACAATGTGTGCAGTGACGTGACCTGTACTAAAAAAAATTTTTTTTTGCTTTATATTCATTACATTTGATATTAAAGATTTACAGACAAACCAATTGTTTATAGTTTTGATTTTGTTGAAATTAAGGCAGTTTCAAATAGTATGTTTATTCCCATAACTTATGGTCAGACATTTATCAAAATAAATTACACTTTCAATTCATTTTGATTTTCTATTTTTCATTTCGAAATTGAAAACTATTTTATATCTTTATTTTGATCTAGTTTTTAATTTTCTAAAGACGTTCAACAAAATAATCATCATTAGTTTCTGTATATATGGATAGAATGTAAATGAATGGGACAAAATATCAAAATAAAAAGAATAAGGAGAAGAGACAGATACACTGATGCTAAATTAATCAGCACACAAAAAATACATAATTTGAATTAAATGTAAAAAAGATCTCAGAAATAAGTACCATATAAGAAAGAGCAATATACTATGAAACAGTAGGAAGTTACCAGAGACTCTGTCAAGGACTCTCGAAATAAAGCATAGAAGTAATTCCTTTGAAAGAGACTATAAAATTTAAGTAATTGACAAAGTGTCAAGGAAAAATTTTATGCAGATCGCACAAGTTACTTTCCAGACCTAGTAATTTATACATCATATATAATAATAAAATGTTACTATTATAGTTAAGATACCAACCATAATAATAACCCTAATCCAGAATTGTAATTTAAAATATTTTATACTTAATATATTTAATAATAAATAAAAATATAGATTTATAATAAATATTAACAAAGCGATTGTTTGCAAAAGATTTATGAGGAAATGTTATACACTAGAATTGCTAAAAAATAAAGCTAGTAATATCAACACCATCAATGGCATCAACAAATGATTGTCTTCATATGGATAATAATGAAAAAAAATAATATTAACATGGCTAATAACAATATCTATGTTACAACCTTTTTAAAATTTTGCAAATGCATAGTTTCAATGACCTTTTACTTTTCAGACAAAGTTATATAATTTTAAATTATCATTACAGTAAAATAATAATAATAATGATCTTACAAATCAATAAAGGACAAAATAAACAATTGCTAAGTTTCAAGTTTAGATTGTATTATTATTTTTGTTTATAACAGTTAAATTATAAAAGGCAAATTTTATATTCTCAAATTATGTTCCTGTTTCTTTCCTTGAATTCATTCTGTGAATGAAGTTTTCCTATTTTCCTATCTCTTGAAATATAGTTCTCATATCTTCATCACTGGACTGTCTGAAATATGAGGTTGGAATTTAATGAAAGATTGTTATATAATGTTGCACATTTTTCACACACATGTAAAAAATTTATGAATGAGGACTGTCATTTATACCAATGCGTAAATCAAAATTAATTATATCCATATATTTAATTCACTTAATTTTCTTGTTAAATAAATATAAATAATAACTAACAACTCTATCCTAAGATTTTATTATATATATATATATATATATATATATATATATATATATATATATATATATATATATATATATATATATATATATATATATATATATATATATATATATATATATATATATATTATGAGAAGCATGACTAGTAGTGAAATTCTAATATCTATTGCTTTAAATCTTTAAGTTTTATTTATACGATATCTTATCTCTAAAATCGTTTGCTAGTTTTTAAAATTGTAAAATTGTAAATACATAACATAACTTGAATTTCAGATATATACAATATCTATAATTCTGCAGTAATAACTTACGTTACAATCAAATTGAATAAGATATCATTACATGTTATTGTGTTAACTATAAGACATATTTTGTGTGACTAGGGAAAATTAGGGAAATTAAGGAAAAAAGGGGTTTGCCTGCCAGGGTTAAAATGGCAAATTATACTTGCATTAAATCAAATAAAATATAAGAAAATTAAGATTTTTTGTTTTTGTTTTGTTGTTTTAATATTTTCTTATTCTTTTCTGTTTCTTCTGACTGCTCCTTTTCTGCTAATGAATATTCATCTTTTTGTTTTGATTTTAGATGCCCCCAAAAAGATATGATTAAAATTTTTTTACTTGGAACACCCGGAAATCCTCTTTTAATTTCCTGACAGTACATGTTACATTTAGCTATTTCAAGCCTATCCTGAAACATTGTAAAGTACTCCCATACTGCTGAAGTTGATCTTTTAGCCATATATTGACTGAAAGTATAAAAATAATAATTTTTAAATAATGTAGCTAAATGATACGTTTGATAAACAGCCATAAAATAACTATGCATAAATACAGGTTATATTGATAATTTTATCTTACATTTTTTTCAAACTTTAACTTACATCTTACCTAGATAAACCTGTTGAATCACTATTGTGAATCAGAAAAATAAAAAAAAATTTCAAAAATTTTTGTACTTTTTTTTACTTTTATTATACCAAATCTGTAATTTTCTTAATTTTCTTTTGGAGAAAATGCATATATATAATCATTAATATAAGTAAATGTTGGCTATTCTACTCCTTCCTTATAATTAAATAAACCTCAATTAAATTTAGATCTAATTTCCTTAACCTAAAATTTCATTGCTTTTGACCTTTTTACAAATTATAAGCAACTCTGGCAAAATTTGGTAGACGGTCTCTGGCAAAATTCTAGCCCACCTCAGTCCCTAGGTGTTTGTATATGACATTGCACATAAATTCTCTCTCATTACATATATATATATATATATATATATATATATATATATATATATATATATATATATATATATATATATATATATATATATATATATATATATATATATATATATATATATATATATATATATATATCGTAAAGTGGAGCAATTTGGGACACATCATGGGGGTAAAAAATTACAATGCAAAATACATAGTTTTGCTTTACAAATGTCAACTGGGTCATCATCATAAATGAAATAAAACTTTAATGATTTTAAGATACAAAAACTGGTGTGGAGCGAAATTGCCCCACCCTAAAAAGTAATGGGGTAAATTCAGTTCGCATTACTTAAGAGCTTGCAATATTTCTAACCTACTATGTAGACATTTATAATTATACTAATTCTAGTCCCAAAGAATAATAACGACGTATAAAAAAAAAAATTTATTTTGAAAAAAAAAATTTGTAAGTCCATAGCCCTTAATATTGTAAGTATCCCAATTTGTGAACTGAATTACCCGGTTCATGTGTGTATATATATATATATATATATATATATATATATATATATATATATATATATATATATATATATATATATATATATATATATATATATATATATATATATATATATATAAAAAAAAACTGGATAAAACTAACCACCCTCAAAAAAGAATTTCATAATCTAATTTTTTTTTTTTTTTTTTTTTTTTTTTTTTTTTTTTTTTTTTTTTTTTTCTCATTTTTGGATTTTTTTTTGGTAGAATAGTCTTCATATTTCAATGTTTTTTTCTAAAAGTAGTTTAATAAATTACAACAATAGCTTTAAAAAATTCCCCCCTTTTGGGGTTGGGTTTTTGATTCAAAATCTCCAAAAAATTTTTTTTGAGTATTTAACAATTAAACTAGAGGATTTGAAGAAGAATATGAAGAGGGAGTGTTTGCATTTAAAATTAATGTAAATTTTCTTTACCATTTAGAAAATATTAATGTTGTTCAAAAGCGGAGTAAAACTAACCATTAATAAGTCTGAATAACTTTGATGGGTGAGATACATTTTTTTTATTTATAACAATTTGTTATATATAGCTGAAAATTTTGATTCTGTGCACAGGAAAATTTTTAAAATTTTCCTGTGCACTTCATCATAATGGCTGATATATACAAAAAAAAAAAATCTAAATAAAAAATATATATTTTGCCAAACTGTATAACCTCTACAAGGTGTTCTTTTATACTCAGCCATTCTGTTGATGTACACAAGAAAAATGATTAAATTTTCCAAAATTTGTCCTGGTACAGCACCAAAATGATTGAGTATAAAAACCCTGCAGAGATTATACAGTTGGACAAAATACATATTTTTATTTAGAAAAATTTTTTTTTGCATATAACAGCCATTATGGTGATGTGCATAGGAAAACCCAATAATTTGAAATTTTTCTGAGCATAGCAACAAAATGGTTGGATATATATATATATAAAAAAAAAAATTTGATTTGTTTTTACAGACTGTACAATTGATCGTTAAACTTTTTAGAAAATTTTTTTGTATACTCAATCATTTTGGTGCTGCACAAGTAGTTAGTTTTACTTTACTCCGTTTCATTTTTTTCATCACCTTTAATTTTAAAAACTTTAAAATAAATAATACTTTGCAAACTTTCCATATACTTTTTATGTATTCAAATATTCAGTAAGGTTCATATTTCTTAAAAAGAAAAAAAATAAATAAATATATAAAAAGTTATATCATGTAATCCCAAATTTTCCCATCTCGAAAAAATTGAAATTCTTGAGATTTTTTTAGTTTTACCATTAATATATATATATATATATATATATATATATATATATATATATATATATATATATATATATATATATATATAATATATATATATATATATATATATATATATATATAACAAATTGAGTTTTAAAAGTTACCTAAGGTTATCTAAAGTATTCAATTAGTTGTTGAATTCTAGCTTCAGCAATAACTGAAGTTTGATTGTGGCCAACTTCTTCTTCTTCTTCAATTTCTTCTATTATATTTTCATCATCCATATCTTCATTATTTTTTGAAATATTGCACAATGTTGCACAGCATTTGAATATATTACCTGCAGCCACTGGATCCATCCTCAGGTGATTCAAACATGGAAACTTTTCCTTTAAAATAACAAATGCATTTTCAATCACATGTCTCGTTCGCTTATGTGCATGGTTAAATCGTCTGTAAGCAATATCCTCAGAGTTATTGTATCTTGGGGGAATCAGCCAATCTTTCAATGGGTAAGCTGAATCACCTAGGATGACCCCTTCTGGATGTGGCCTCCACCCCTCTTCCATTCTGTGATACAAGTTGCTATTTCCTCAAAACACGAGCATCATCAACACTCCCTGGCCAGTCTACTACTTATGTAGTAGAATCTCATGTCAGGTCCACATACAGCCATACAATTTATAGAGTGATTCTGATGTCTATCAACAAAATCAGATTCATAATATTCTGGAGCATCTATTTTTATTAGAATACCATCAATCACACCACAAACTTGTGGGAATCCAGCTATAGCATGGAA
>SEYY01000605.1:130625-155625 GCA_009176605.1 Armadillidium nasatum
ACATTTTTTCAAACTTTACCTTAAGGGTCTTACTTAAGTAAACCTGTTGAATCACTATTATGAATTAGAATTTTTTTTTTTTTTAATTTGTTACTTTTTTTTAAACTTTAACTATACAAAACTGTAAATTTTTGATTTTTTTTTTTTGGAGAAAATGCATATAATCATTAATTTAAGTGAATGTTGCTATTCTACTCCTTCCTTATAATTAAATAAACCTTATATCTAATTTTCTTAACCTAAAATTTCAGTGCTTTTGACCTCTTTACAAATTTTAGGAAACCCCCAGAACCCCGCCAAATTCCAACCCGGTCGTCCCTATATATATATATATATATATATATATATATATATATATATATATATATATATATATTATATATATATATATATAATATATAATAATATATCATGGTTAGTTTTACCCCATTTCAGTTTTTCATCATCTTGTATTTTTAAAATTTAAGAAAAATAGTAATTTGTATATTTCAAAATAATTTTTATATGAAAATATTCAGGAAGGTTTCAAATTATATATATATATATATATATATATATATATATATATATATATATATATATATATATATATATATATATATATATATATATATATTAATGAAGTTCACATCTTTTGGGCACTGCCTTATTCAAGGAGAAGAACTTTTCTAGGTAGTATATACTTAGATTCTAAGAATGAATAGAACTGGCACCCTCAAGCATGTGAGTCAATCATCCTACTATTTAAGCCATGGGGAATGGCATATATAATATAATATATATATATATATATATATATATATAATATATATATATATATATATATATATAATATATATATATATATATATATATATATATATATATATATATATAATATATGAACCGACCGGGGCTGGAATTTGGCTGGGGCGGGGCCGGGGGGTCACCCAAATTTGGCCGGGGCCGGGGCCGGGGTTATGGCCGGGGTTTCCTAAAATTTGTAAAGAGGTCAAAAGCACTGAAATTTTAGGTTAAGAAAATTAGATATAAGGTTTATTTAATTGTAAGGAAGGAGTAGAATAGCCAACATTCACTTAAATTAATGATTATATGCATTTTCTCCAAAAAAAAAAATCAAAAAATTACAGTTTTGTATATTTAAAGTTTAAAAAAAGTACAAAAATTAAAAAAAAAATTATTTTAATTCATAGTAGTGATTTAACACGTTTACCTAGGTAAGACCCAAAGGGAAAGTTTGAAAAAATGTAAGATATAAAATTATCAATTTAACCTGTATTTATATATATCATTGTTATTTTATTGCTATGTTTCAAACTTGTATCATTTAGCTGCATTATTTAAAAAGTATTATTTTGTTTATACTTTCAGTCAATATGGCTAAAAGATCAGCTTCTGCAGTATTTGAATACTTTACAATGTTTCAGGATAGGCTCGGAATAGCTAAATGTAACATCTACAGTCAGAAAATTAGAAGAGAACCTCCGGGTGCTACAAGTAAAAAAAATTTCAACCAAATCTTTTTGGAGTATCTAAAATCAAAGCACAAAGATGAACATTCACTAGCAGAAAAGGAGCGGTCAAAAGAAACAGAAAAGAAAAAAAATCTTGATTTTCTTATATTTGTTTGAAATTTTTTTTTTTATTATTTGACTTTTCAAAGCTGAAATTTTCAAAAGTATGTGAATTTTTTCACGAAGTTCTGAGTTGATTTCGAGCATTTTTTTTGAGTCTATAACGGTTTGAAACTTATTTGGACCCAAAGTTGAAAAAAATGAATAACTGGGTCAAACCACTGGTCCACATGAGCTGAAAATTTAACTGAATACCTTTTCCCCAATTTCTTGCATTGGTGGGAATAGATTTTTGATATCACGTCTAGAAAAAAGTTACAAGCTCTCGAAAAAAAATTTGCAAAAATCGTACCCTTCTGGAGGAAAAAATTATTTAAAAAAAAAAACGCTTTCTATTTTTTTTTTATTTGTGAATATTGTTTAGAAGAGGAACAGGGCAATAATTTTTATTTAGTGCATTTTTAAATGCCCTTTGTTTGAAGCGAGATATAGCCTCTCAAACTTTGGGAATTTTTGAAATTTGGCCAAAAATGGACCTTTTTGAAGGCTATATCTCAAAACCAACGAATCTCATCGAATAAAGTTCATAGAGGAATTTGTAGCCCCACCCCTCCTCTATACACACCAAAAATAGGAAATGTTATAGTTGTATTTTTTTTAAAAAAGATTTTGTCTGAAAAGGTATATTTTTTTCAGTTCAAAATTTTTTTTTTCTATAGTTGGTCAGTTTTTGGCTTATAACATTTTTTCTATAACTCTGGGAACAAAAGTCTATTAAAGACTTTTGTAGCCCATATAATTTTGAATAAATAGTCCAACTTTCAGCTCATTCTAAAAAGTGGTTTGGCACCGCCATTCTATTGAAAAAGGGTAAAATTCCACAAAAAATAAAAATAAAAAAAAAACTTTTAAAAAAAAAAAAAAAAAAAAAAAAACGCTAGAAATGGACTTTTCTTACCGGTAAAAAATCTATATACACTGAAAGTTTCAGCAGAATCGGCTGAAAATAAAAAAATAAAAAATAAAAATTTGTATAATTTGCCATTTTAACCCCGCCGGCAAACCCGGTTTTCCCCGATTTTTAGCCGGGCCGGGGCCGGGTCAGTAAAATGGCCGGGGTTGGCCGGGGCCGGGGCCCCGGTCGGTTCCTATATATATATATATATATATATATATATATATATATATATATATATATATATATATATATATATATATATATATATATGGTCTTTTTACTCATATGAAATATATTTATGGCTGAATGCATTGGAGTTGGAAAATCTTTTTCTGTTGCCAAAGATAATGAAAGAATGTGTAGAAATAGAAAGATTGGTTTCAGGTTTCAATTTAAACGAATAAGAAAAAGATTAATTTTTAGTTATGCTCCAATACTGTGCTTTAAATTTCGTTTGGAACAAATTATTTCATTAATTATTTTCATAAGCAATTTATATAGAACTTAAATTCATATTTTCCTTTTAATTTGAAAAATTAAAAAACTACCATTATTTTTATTTTTATTTTTATTATTATTTTTTGTTTTTTATATATTATATGGAAAGAAATATTTGATACAGTAGAATAATTATATTGTTATTATTTTAGGCTGGACTTGGGGCTCTGATCCAGCATGATAATGGCCTCTGACTCAATCTTTAAGACTGGACTTTACACAGTTAATCTATTTAAAGTAATTGATTTACTTCAATTAATTTATGTTCAATTTATGCAAAAATAAATATTATAAATCTTTTATTATTATTATTTTGTATCAGCTTTTGTTTTAATAAATTGGAGATGCATTTTCCTTCCACAGATCTAAAAATTACGTTTTGTTCTTTCTTTATTTTCTTCAGAATAATTTGCAAATAAAATAAAATGAATGATTATATTTCTTTGCTAATTAACATGTTCCATCCTCAAACTTTGAGATTATAGCACTGAATTAATTTACATAAACAAATTACAGTAAATTAATACTTTTGATGGATTTCAAATCCTATTAAATTTAAGGGATGTAACATTGAATTTTATGTTAATGTTCGGTGTTTTGCTTATTTAGAAATTCAGTGTCAGTTTTATTATTAAGATTTAATCGCTTTTTTAATTGACACAAAAGAGAGAGAGAGAGAGTGTGTGTGTGTATACGTTAATACATACATACATGTGAGTGTATGAATAGCATAACATACATCATCAACCTTTTTATTTGTACGAATCTGCTCCCATTTGTGTTGGATTTTAGAGATTTTCTCCACAAAAATACAAATAAAATAGCTCTTTGGTCACATTTAACTTAATCCCAATTTTAATTTCTGTTTTAATTTTTATTTTTAAAATTGATTCTTTTACCTTTTCTAAAATTGAAGGAGTTTCATACGCAAAAGTTACTACTGAACTACAAAACTAAGGCTTCAGGACAACCTTTCGTAAAAAAAATTAATTATTTTAAATATTCAAAAAGTTTTGAAGATAAAAATAATAATGATGGATCAAAATGTACATTATTATTAATTTGGAACCATTTTTTTTTATTCAAGAGAAAAATGGTTGTATATATGTTGTTGTGGTAGTTTTAATAATAGTATTTTATGAATGATGAAATTATTATTATAAAATATTTTGAACAGGAGAGAAATTGTTTTGGATTCATCGATGTGAAAAAGGAAATTGATATAAAGGAAGAAATTTTGGAAGAAGACGACGAAGCAAATGACAAAATTTGTCCATTCGATCAAAATCAGGTACGAATAAAATCTTTAAACATTAGTTAAGATCTCATAACTCTTGTGTGTATATATATATATATATATATATATATATATATATATATATATATATATATATATATATATATATATATATATATATATATATATATACACCATATCCCGCATGATGCAAGGTGACGTCTACTGCAGGAAAATTCCTGCATTCGTACATGGGAAGACAAAAAAAAAAAAAAAAAAACTGGATTGAAAGGAATCCCAGACCCAAGAACCATGAGAAGAACTATTCTTCATGATTCAACCTTGTCGTCCAATCCAAACTAGTATTTTAAATTTTCTATTCTTATTTTAATACTATTGTTGAAATTTCCACTTTAAGCCAAAAGTATGTTAATTGAAAGTTTTGTTGCTCATCCAGAAAATTTTTAAAATAATTTAATTGCTATTCGTATTTAATTTTGTTTTTTGAAAATATTTTTTTTTTTTTTTTAAAAATTTTAAAATAAATAATATTTTTAAATTCGGAAATAATTTTCTTTTCAAATACAATTCTTCAGCATTCTCTAAACAGTCTTTCCAATTTTCAGAACAGATTGTGAAAGCTGCTATGTCTTTTCTTCCCTTATCCTCTCCTCTCTCTCTCTTCTCTTCTCTTCCATCTGATTCTTCTAATTTTTCTTTTCCCTTCTGATTTAAGCACCTCCACTCCCGACAGCAGCCATATATATATATATATATATATATATATATATATATATATATATATATATATATATATATATATATATATATATATATATATATATATATATATATATATATATATATATATATATATATATATATATATATATTGTAGTCGTATATTGTACCAAAATGAAAGTGTGTTAGCATGTGTGTGAGGGAGGAGTGGGGGGGGGGGCGCAATGAATCCACCCTAAGCTAAGGTGGTGCCAGCTTAAAAAGTTTGGGAACCACTGATTTAAAGTATGAAAAGATTGACTTTATTTTGTTTGGATTTACTTTTATTTATTGAACTTTGGGGGAATAGGTTTTTTGAATTAAAAAATGTGGCTAAAGAATCCCCTTTAGGGAAATATGAACTTAAGTTCATTTGATTTTCTTTTCATTTGGGATGATTAAGTTATAAAAATTCCTTTTTAAATTGATTCAATAACAACAATCATAATATTTCTCTCTTCAAAAAGGTCCTGCCGATGAGCGGTGGTAATTTTAGAAGATTGTTTACATTAATAATTTTGCATTTAAAACTTAATAAAAGTTTTAATTTCTTTGTACATTATTTTTATCTTTTTCATTTACTTTTTTTCTGTACAGAGCCTCATTAACATTGCAACAGAAGGAGAAAATGGTTCAAGTATTAAAAGTACTTTAAGAAGCAGATGTCAGGGTGTTGTGACGCATCAACAAATGATTATAGAAAGTCATCTGGAAAACCACAGTTGCAGATTTTGTGATTTTAGTTTTAAAAGCGAAGATGAGTTGAAGACTCATTTAAAAACACACAACAGCAAATCAAAGTTTAAACTCCCTCATTGCAGTTTTGAATGTAATAACAAATCAGACCAAAAAAGTCACCTTCCAACACATAGCAATGAAAAGTTATGTAAGTGTCTTGCCTGCTCCGGTGAATGTAATCAGAAAAGATGCTTAAAAAACCTCATGCTTAAACATGCAAATGTAAAATTATTTAAATGTTCTGAGTGCTCCTACGAAGGTAATCACAAAGGAAATTTTAAAGCACACATGCTTACCCATTCAAATGTAAAATTATTTAAATGTTCTGAATGCTCCTATGAATGTAATTTAAAAGCAAGCCTTGTAAGACACATGCTTATACATGCAAATGCAAAATTATTTAAATGTTCTGATTGCTCCTACGAGTGTAATCACAAAGAAAGCTTAAAATCACACATGCTTTCGCATGCAGATGTAAAATTATTTAAATGTTCTGACTGCTCCTTTGAATGTAATCAGAAAGGAAACTTAAAATTACATATGCTTACACATACAAAAGTGAAATTATTTAAATGTTCTGACTGCTCCTATGGATGTAATCGGAAATCAAGCTTAAAATCACACATGCTTATACATTCAAATGTGAAATTATTTAAATGTTCGGAATGTTCCTATGAAAGTAAGATAAAATCAAACTTAGTAAGACACATGCTTAAACATGCAAGGAAGTAGAGACTTGAGCTGAGTGAAAGATCATGAAGAGGGAAAAGCAAATACAACGTCTCAAGACTACCTTGAAGAATACTCGACAGAGGTAGGAATGGAATTGGATAATGAACACGCTAAACATTATAAAATAGAAGTGTTAGAAATGGAATTTATTAATAAAGAAAAAAACCGAAGTAGTATGAAAGAGATATCTAAGATCCGAAAAGGAGAGGCTATTGATAACCTCAAGACGCGGGTTTGAGATCAAATTGGTTGAAAAAGCACATAGAAAAAAAGAATTGCATTGATAGGTGTAGAATGTGTGGTGAAGAGGTAGAAGCAGTAATTCACATTTCCTCTGGATGTGAGGTGCTTCTTCATAGACAATACTATACAGAAAGACATGATTCTGTGTGCAAACTTATACACCATAGACTATGCAAGACGTATGAGGTAGAAACAGAGTCACAACCATAGATATCATGATTCACCATCTATAATAGATAATGAACAGGTCCAAATTCTATATAATTACCCCATTCCAACAGCCTATAGAATACAGTGTAATAGACCAGGCATAATAGTGACAGATACAACAAAAAATATATGCCATATTGTGTCTCTCTATGAGAGAGAAAAGGAAATTAAATACCAGAACCTCAAGAATGAGATCAGGAGAATGTGAAATATTGAGGAAGTATTTATAATACTGGTGGTAGTGAGAGCACCGGGAACTGTGAAAGCTAGACTAATCGACCATTTAAAGTGATTCCCGATCAATGTGACAATTTCAGAAATATGTTTAGAAATAAAGAAAATTCTAAGCATCATTATACTGGTGTGAGGAAAATGTGCCAGCCTATGCCGAGGTTCGGGTACGGTTGGCACATCTTTACCCTTTTTTTTAAGTGGAGAAAAAAAATTTAGAATTATTTAAATGTTCTGATTTTGGCAATGAATGTAATGCAAATAAAATAGCCTAGTAAGACACATACTTAAACATGTAAATTGAACTCCCCGAGAGACTGTTGATACCCTGGAGGGTTGACTTCCCCAGAAATTTTATGATCTTTTGCGGGAGAGATCTGCGAGGCTTTTTGGTGGAGTGGCTTCTTTGTGACTCTAGTAAAGATTGGAGATAAGAAAGCCATCAAGGTGTTCTTGTTTTGCAGAGAATAAACATCAACTGAGGAAACCCACAAATATAAAATAAAAGAAAAACTTGCTATGAAATCGGAAGTGCTGGCGCCGGCCCTTCCTTCCCTAGTGAGAAAGGAGAAGGGAACAGAGCTCAGATGACCACGCCACAAGATCTCTCGAAAACAGAAGAGAAACCATAAGTGGTTTGAAAGCCGCTAAGACCCAAACTTGACTTTCACCAGATGGGTTGTGAGAAGAAATTTCGACAATTCCCGATTCTTCAAAGCACCAAGCTGAGAGAAAGATACATAACTGTAGAAGTGCATTACGAATGTTTATACGGTTGAAGAAAATTTAAAATATTTTGGTGTCACCTTCAGCAGTCACAAAGCATTCCCAAAAAAGGCAGAAAAGGAAAATTGTAGATCAATACAAAGTAAAGAAAATCCCAGATTTGAAACTTCCAATTTCTCCATCAGTATAAAGAAGGAAAAGACTAATTAGTGAAAATCATTTAGCACAGATTGAAAAAAGAAATAATTGTTTATGTGAGAACTATAGATGAAGGGAAAGGGAAGAGGAACTTGACTTAGAAGACAGATTCACTTTGATCTTTGACAAACTCGAATACCTGATGGAGTGAAATTAAGTTGGAGAACTTCTACCCGGAAAAAGGAATGATAAATTACATATATATAATTTGAAATATGTTTGTGACCAGCCACTGGTTTCTTATCACATATATAAATGAACTTACGAAGGGTTTGTTTATCCTTGTGGCTCTAAATACCCTTCAATATTTCAAAACCGTTTAATTATATATATATATATATATATATATATATATATATATATATATATATATATATATATATATATATATATATATATATATATATATATATATATATATATATATATATATATATATATATATATATATATATATATATATATATATATATATATATATCAACTCAAATTTTTTAATAAAACTAATCTTAATTTGCTTTGGCTTTTTTTTAATTGAAAAAAAAAAATTTTTTTTTTTCTTAAATTGTAATAATTTATTGAACATGCTTTTTACATGTTTTTTTTTTATATACATTTTCATACTAAGGATATCTGTCATTTCAGCTCAAATGCATAACTCCTACAACAACTTTTATTGCAGGTTTGTGCAACCACCATTATTTACAACTAGTTAGTGTACAAATGTTATTTATTACTTTTTATTCCTTATTTTTTTAATTATGAAAAATATAAGAAATTAAATTGCATCTTATTATAGTAACACTCCAATAAAGCGCTATTTAATGCAAAAAAAAACATACAATTTTGATTAGTTATTCAAAACCAATAAAATGTTTGCAGAAATTTTTCAAACATAATTTAATGAGAGAAGTGTGTATTCACAATCCGAGGGCGGGCGCTTTAATACATACAATTCATGTCTGCTCGATTTCCTAAGACTTTATGCATATCAACAAGTTTGTTTCAAATCCAATCCATCAATTATTAATAATTATTCATTTAACATAATATTAATAATTAATCCTTTAGAATATATATTTTAAATAGTTCAATTTCTCCATATATAAAATGTCAAATTCTTTCAAAGTAGGACAGTAAAAATACTTTGTACTTCAGATCATTGTTATATTTGGTTCTTCAATTCAGTGTTTAGCAATTAATAATTAACTTCCTGTCATGGACTGTTCCGTCTAACGACTTCAGTTCATTTATTTGACAGGGGTTTCATACTCGTTTGCAGGAATGATAGAGGATGGACTCCTTTGGAGCCGAGTTGCCGAGAGTTTAGCCCTTCATTCTACCTTGGACATTTTCCTGTCACCACAATCGCTGCAGGGAGGTGTCATGAATTCGCTTTCGTAAAGGTCATTTCCACGTTACTCATATCTACCTAATGTTATTGTTTTATATATATATATATATATATATATATATATATATATATATATATATATATATATATATATATATATATATATATATATATATATATATATATATATATATATATATATATATATACTTTCCTTTTGGTCGATCACTTTTTTTTTCATCACTGGTCACTGGCGATGCCCAACTTAAGAAAGGGCTCTGGTTGAATGATCCGATTTGACACCTTACTGACGGAAGTAATTCCCTAATTTCCTCAATTAATTTCCATTCCCTTTGGTGACCGTCAATTTTACATCTTATCTCTTAATCTATTTCGAAACTACGGTCTTTACCTTTCTGGGTGACTTGAGCCTGAGTGCAAAATTTGACCATCTTGAAATATGTTCATTTTTTATCTTGTCTAGGTGTCTTCTCTGGTGTTGGTTGTAGGTTCCCAACCTTTCACTCCCGCATCCCAGTAAGCAGTGAAGGCCCCTGTACCACTATTATTTATTTTTTATAAAAAAAAAATAACTAACTTCCAGGACTACATCTTTTGTACCAAAATACAGTTGGTTCTTTGTATTGAAGTGTGGTGGTATGGTAATTGTACTGGGGAAAACATGTGAAGATGGCTTGTTGAAATTACACGCACACAACAATAAAAGTTTATTTTGTACGTCATTCAAGAAGGAATTAATATAATACAGGAAATATAATTCTCATTAAGTAATGTGTAACATGTGCCAATGAAATTGCTATGTCACATTCTCTATCTCAAGAATATGCTACAGCTAGCATTTATTGACCATATTATATATATATATATATATATATATATATATATATATATATATATATATATATATATATATATATATATATATATATATATATATATATATATATATATATATATATATATATATATATATATATATATATATATATATATATATATATATATATATAGAGGTGGAACGGATATCCGCATCCGCAACTGCGGATATCCGCATCATTTTTCCAATATCCGCATCCGCGGATATCCGCAATTGGATATCCGCAACCGCATCCGCATGTGCGGATAGTAAAAAATTACGTATCCTGCAATCGATAAAAACTTTCAAAGGCAAAACTTTGTATTGAATGCAGAACCTCTTTCTGAGCCCCATACAGTCGACTATCTTGAAACTGTATTTGAAAAGATGCTGACAAAATGGAAGATTTCATTAAATGAAGTGCACTGCGTAGTCAGGGATTCGGGCACAAATATAAAAAAAAGCACTTTCTCTGGCAAGAGTGAAAATGTAGATTGCTTTGCACACCAAACTCAAATAGTAGTTCAAAATTCCATTATGAGTCAAAAATGTGTATCCGATTTAATAACCAAATGTAGGTTAATTGCTACGCATTTCAATCACTCCGTTGTAGCCCAAAATGAGCTGAAGAAAATACAAACAAGATTAAATGTTCGTCTACTTTCCGTCATGCAAGATATTCAAACATGTTGGAATAGTAATTTGCATATGCTTGAGAGGATGAGCGAAATTTAATGAGGCCATTTGCCTTTATGCTTCAAGCAGCACAAAAATAAAGCCTCTAACAGATGACGATAATGACATTTTAAATAATTGTATTAATATCCTTAAGCCTTTTGAAGAATTAACAAAGACTATAAGTTCAGCTGAATCATGTTTGTCAGATGTGATACAACTTGTTTCAACATTGAAAGTTGTGTTAACAAATGTTATTAAGTCTAATGGAGTTTCAAGGTTGACTGAAACATTAATGAAGGAGGTGAACGACAGATTTGAAAACCTGGAAAATGATGATGCTTATACAATTGCAACCTTTTTAGATCCTAGGTACAAAACAAAATTTTTTAAACCACTTGTTTCTCAGAATGTTAAAATCAAATTAGGATGCTTATGCGATGAGATGATAGAAACAGCTAAAATAACGCCTTTCAAGAAAAAGCAAAAGCTGTCAGATACAAAAGAAACAAAATCTGTTAGCTTAAGCATTGCTAAATCAATGAAAGATCTAGCTTCCAGCAGCATTGAAGAATCACAGTCAGAAGTATCAAAGGATACAATATCGATTATTGAAAATTATCTGAAACTCCCACGTTTGGAGGCAGATAAAGACCAACTGGTTTGGTGGAGAGATAATTGCAAAAGTTTTCCTTTTCTTGCTGAGCTGGTAAGGACATATTTAGCATGTCCTTCAACTAGTGTTGCTAGTGAGCGTCTTTCCAGTGGAGCAGGCCTCATTTTACGACGAAAAGAGAACCAAACTTTCACCTGAAAGAGCCCAAAAGCTTTTATTTCTAAAAATAACTTACCAATTATTAACTTCAATTTCAATTTCAATTAACTTGAATTTAATATATATATATATATATATATATATATATATATATATATATATATATATATATATATATATATATATATATATATATATATATATATATATATATATATATATATATATATATATATATATATATATATATATATATATATATATATATATATATATATATATATATATATATATATATATATATATATATATATATATATATATATATATATATATATATATATATATATATATATATATATATATATATATATATATATATATATATATATATATATATATATATATATATATATATATATATATATATATATATATATATATATATATATATATATATATATATATATATATATATATATATATATATATATATATATATATATATATATATATATATACCTTTTTCCAAATGGGTGGAGGTTGGGGAAAGAGGTTGGTGGGGTGTTCAAGAGTTGGGTCCCCGTCCCACACCCTGGTAACATAGATTCTGGATATTATATTTAAAATTCCAAGAATCTATGGCAAAAACTCCTAAAAAATTAAACTATCCGCATCCGCATCCGCATCTGCGGATATCCGCAATTGAATATCCGCATATCCGCAACCGCATCCGCATCCGCGGATAGTAAAAAATTACTATCCGGTCCACCTCTAATATATATATATATATATATATATATATATATATATATATATATATATATATATATATATATATATATATATATATATATATATATATATATATATATATATATATATATATATATATATATATATATATATATATATATATATATAGGGTTAAGATAGCTTAACAACATAATAATGGTATGCTGGTTGATGGTTTTAATAAATAAGAAATAATAATAATATGGTAATGGTTATTAAAAGAAAAAGTGGAGCCAAGGGATTACCTGGAAATATACAGTGAGGTGTATGGAAGCGCAGCTGTTGCAAGCGCTGCCCTTGCAGAAAGATTTTGGCAGCGGCTGTTGAGATAGAGAAGAGAAATGCATGATAGAAAAAAGAATAGGAATACTGATAAAAGAATAAGTATTTTCAATATAAGAATGGGTGGTACCGCATATCAAATTTTTCCCTTTAAGGTTGTAAATAAAAATGACATTCACCAAGTGGAACAAATAATTGTCAGGATAGTGTGCAATTGTTGATGAACACTGTAACATGCAAACTGAAGTTGAAATATAATAAATTCACTTTAAAAATAGTATAATAATAAATGAATATCACTGTAGGCTGGCATAGACTATATCTGCGTTGTTTGTAAATAGTTTACAGTCCAGTTTCCACCACCGACAAGAACACCGTGGAACTTACATTAGGGCATATTCGGATGTGACGGCTACAGGATTCCCCTCCGAGATCTTGCAGGAGAGCTTTTCACTGAAACCAAACAGGTAGACGGACTGTTCTGCTAGATCGTATCCGTCCGACCATTGAAGGACGTTGGAGAATTCCACCCGAGGAGTGAGTTGGAGTTGGACAAAGCAGCTTTTGTGTAATTTGCAATTGAGGAGGAGGAGGAGGTGAAGTAGAAGGACAAGAATTAGGAAGAGATGGAGGAGTATGAAAGCTGGTACATGTGTAGCAGGAATCAGAAGTGTAGATGTTTGAGAGTGTGAAATCAATAGAAAGGTACGTCCGAAATGGACTTAAAAAATGCAGGTTTAAGTTTATCCATAGAGAGAACTTCTGTACCCCGAAGAATTTGAATGACAAAAATCTTCTCATGACGACTTAAAACCCTGAAAGGGCCCTCGTTTGGATCCTGCAGCAATACTCGACGTGAGTTGAAACAAACAAAAACATGAGTGCAAGTGGCAAGCTCTTTCGGAATAAAGGAGTGTATGTTTTGTGTTCGTGCTGTTGAAGATTTCCCAAAGGTGGAACAATGGCGAAGGCGAGAGAGATACGCTAAGACATCAGCCGGAGAAGCTCGAGATGAATAAAAAAATTCACCTGGAAGACGGATAGGAGAATCATAGACTAGTTCAGTAGCTGTGCACTGCAAGTCTTCCTTCAAAGTATAGCGAATGTCCAAGAATTATATATATATATATATATATATATATATATATATATATATATATATATATATATATATATATATATATATATATATATATATATATATATATATATATATATATATATATATATATATATATATATATATATATATATATATATATATATATATATATATATATATATATATATATATATATATATATATATATATATATATATATATATATATATATATATATATATATATATAAGTTAAAAAATTGTTTTAAACAGATTAATGTGCATAATTTACTTTATTTCATAATATTTCAATATTTAAAGAAAGAAAGAAAAAAAAATTTAAACTTTTTTTCCGCTCCGAAGTAGCTATAAATTTTCGTACGATTCCCTCCGACACTGATCCAGCAACCTGGCAGTGCAAAGCCAAATGATATTTCGACATTCAAATTCAATAGTACGATGTTTTGTTGAATCGTGGTAATTATTACTCTTTGTTAATTAAATTTTTTTTTTAAATTATATATATATATATATATTATATATATATATATATATATATATATATATATATATATATATATATATATATATATATATATATATATATATATATATATATATATATATATATATATATATTTTTTTTTTTTTTTTTTTTTTTTTAATTTTTTTTTTTTTTTTTTTTTTTTTTTATTTCGTCTTTTTTTTTTCAATTTGAAAAAAAAAAAAAAATAAAATAAAAAATTTTAACCATTTTTTCGCTCCGAAGTAGCTATAAAATATCGTATGATTCCCTCCGACACTGATCCAGCAACCTGGCAGTGCAAAGCCAAATGATATTTCACAATTCAAGAAGTACGTTCTGTTGTTTAATCGTTGTAATTATTAGTCTTTGTTAATTAAATTTTTATATTGGGGGTGGTATTTTTAGCTTACAAAATATTTTTCTGTGGCCCAATTAGCCAAAATAAATATTTTTCCGACCAATTAGTCTTCATAGTTTTGATATGAAAAATCATTCACTACTGACCGCAACCTGACCTCGGACGAAAAAATCAACTATTGTGAATACTACAAAACCTAAAATAATTATATATTAGTATCAATATTAGTATTAGTATTAGTATAAATATATTTTCCAATTATCTTCCTCTGCCTAATTTCTTACCACATATTGTTAAAGTTGCGAATGAAAGCCAAGCTTTATGTTATTAAAAATTTTGTTTTACTACCTTAAGTGCATTTTAATATACCGAATTTGTTTTTCGAACCCATTTAAAGTCTCTTAAATATGCATTGCATTTCCAGTTTATATTTTGAATAACAACTATACACCAGGTAAGAGATGAAAACCGCATATTTGCCTAATATTATATGAATGTGTTTATAGTTTTTTATAACCTGAGTATATGAAATGACTAAATTACCAGATGTTTACATTTGGAAAGTAGATACCATACTTCTTTCTCCAATAATAAATTTTTTGTAAATTCAAATTTTATATTGTAAAATTTTATTTATTCATCCAAGTGGTAATAGTTTAGTGTAAAGGCCTCATAACCGATTTTCACCATTTTTCCAGAGAGCACTGCAAATGAACTAACAAACCAGTGCAACTTAATCTAACGTAGACTTAAAAGGTAAATGTATTCATACTGGCTAGCAAATAGGCCTAACCTTGTGAATACCAGTTCTTTAAGCAAGTAAAATTAATGTAAAATAAATTGTTTTGAAAATTTAATATGCCTAATTTACTTTATTTCATATTTTGCCTTCATAGTTTCAATATATTAAGATAAAAAATTTTTTTTTTTTTTTTTTTCTCTATCAGAAAATCATACAATTTTGTAAAATTCACTCTGTTGGTGATGCAGCAACCTGGAACCTATTTTATACATATTTTATTTTTATTTTCCCCCTATAGTTATACAAATGGCTTTAATCATTACCATTATGTTCAATTATTAAAAAAAAGTATACTGTATAAATAATTCATTCAGTGTGGTAATCTCCGGAAGATGTTTCTAGTTATAAAGAAAGTGTTGTTCAAACATGAAGTAAATGAGGGTACATTTAACACAGCTGATTGATCAAAATAGGAAAATCAAATTAAGATTATTTTTAATGAACAAGTTATAAAGTGAAGAACTGGACAATTTTGGGCTTTGTTTTAAAACAGGTTTCAGCCTTTGATATTGAAGACAGGCTCTAGTCCTGTTACTTCTTAATTTATAAAATGAGATAATCCTCTTCTAATACATGCTACACTGACCAATACAATTGTAATGTAATTAACAGAAACAAATTTTTATTTTTTAAATTTCAACGTTATAAAAAGAAATCTACCTTGAAAATTATAAAAATCGAGATTATTTCAAATAATGAAAATCTTAATAGTAGTTATGATTGTTAAACAATGCCAAATAAAAATTTTGGCAAACAACTGTGCTATCCATTCTGAAAAGGAAAAATAACCTGAATATTATAATAAAATCATCATCATCGTGTATATCCTACTATTAAAATAGAATATAGGGCCTACTTGACTGTTAACTGAATCACTGATAGATTACGGATCATTGGGAATATCGTGATGATGAAAGTGAGATGAGAAATTTTAAATTGGAAAAACATTCTTCTTTCGTTACACATTCACAGAAACCTCAACTGAAATAATAAGCATCATAATGATACTCATTAAAACAAACCTTTATTACTGTATGAGAAAAAAATTTGTTAATTTGTATTATGAACTTAGATTTTTTTTTTTTAAACTGTAGTGCAGAATTATTATAAATATTACTATTATTATTTTTTTAAAGGACTTTTCATATTGCATCTTTAAGAATGCATTTAGTGGTTTTTAAGTAATAAAAAATAAATTCTGATTTATAACAACTTTTCAGCATAAAATTGTTCATATCTTTGAGACATTTTGAATTGAAAAAGTTTAAATATGGATATCAAAAATGAGGTGGAGATAAAAGTTGAAGTTTTAGAAAGTACCCAAGAAGATGAAACACTAACGTTCCTGTAGAGCAAGTCTCAACATTAGAAGAAATTAAGGTATGAAAAACTAATTATTATTATTATTATTATTTAGTTTTTTTTTTTTTGCTGTTGTTGAAAACTCAACAAAATTAACTTTTATTAGCCAATTTATATTTAGTAAGGTAACTTACTTATAATTTAGTAATAATACTGAGTATGGGACTCAAATCTTGGGACTTTTCTGTCGACCCTTCTTCATATGTTAATCTTCCCATAAATTAAAAATAAGAATTTTTTTTTTTAATTTGCTTCTAAGGTGACTAGTGAGTAGCTATTAAATTATATGTCATAGTTTGATTGATAAGTGAATTAGTAAAAGTAGTTGAACAGATACTGATGGTACAACACCTCTAGTAGCAAAACTAATTTCTATAAATTGTAACAAAGATATTGGGATCTATCAAATTTGCCACAAATGAAAAAAAGGTTTTGTGACTTGCTTCCATTTTTTTTGTATATTGGTTCTGTATGTGTCAGGTACTTCACTGTTTAAAAGTATGAACCATTCCTCTACTGTCACAGACAAAGTCTCTTTATCACTATGTAACAGATCAGTATCAAACAGACTTTTGTTCAGTTATAAATTTGGTGTATTTACTGTCAATCGGGGAAAAAGTAATCATGCCAGGTAAAACTTAACGACCTTCAAAAGTAAATTTAAAAAAAAAATTTTTTTATAACTATAGTATATATTCAATTTTGGATTATTTTGGGTAGAATGGTTTTCATATTTCGAAGTTTTCTTCAAAATTAAATTTAATAAATTTCAAATATAATAAAAAAAATTTTTTCCCCTTTTTTTGGGTAGATTTTTTTGCCAAAATTTAAATTTTCTTCTAAAGCCTGACCCCTCCTCCTTCCCCCCCCAAAAAAAATTATATTGACTGAAAAAATACAACTAAATGGACTTAGAAAATAATAATTATTATTATTATTATCATTATTAATACTATTATCATTATTATTATTATTATTATTTTTTATGATTATTATTATTATTATTATTATATAATTAAATTCTGTATCAGTTTAAAATTTTATTATTATTATTATTTAAAATTACTTTTTGTTTTGGGTTAATTTTGTTTAAGATAATCCTTGAGAATAATTTACAATTAAAATAAAAAGAATCTATGGTTATATTATTATTTTTTTTTTTTATTGACTTTTTTTTGGAGCACTGAATTAATTTTTATTAAACAAATTACAGTATTACATTAAAATTTTTTTAAAATTATTTCAAATAATATTAAATTTATGGGAAGTAACATTAAATTTTATGTTAATGTTGGGTCTCAGGAGAGAGAGAGAGAGAGAGAGAGAGAGAGAGAGAGAGAGAGAGAGAGAGAGAGAGAGAGAGAGAGAGAGAGAGAGAGAGAGAGAGAGAGAGAGAGAGAGAGAGAGAGAGAGAGAGAGAGAGAGAGAGAGAGAGAGAGAGAGAGAGAGAGAGAGAGAGAGAGAGAGAGAGAGAGAGAGAGAGAGAGAGAGAGAGAGAGGAGAGAGAGAGAGAGAGAGAGAGAGAGAGAGAGAGAGAGAGAGAGAGAGAGAGAGAGAGAGAGAGAGAGAGAGAGAGAAGAGAGAGAGAGAGAGAGAGAGAGAGAGAGAGAGAGAGAGAGAGAGAGAGAGAGAGAGAGAGAGAGAGAGAGGAGAGAGAGAGAGAGAGAGAGAGAGAGAGAGAGAGAGAGAGAGAGAGAGAGAGAGAGAGAGAGAGAGAGAGAGAGAGAGAGAGAGAGAGAGAGAGAGAGAGAGAGAGAGAGAGAGAGAGAGAGAGAGAGAGAGAGAGAGAGAGAGAGAGAGAGAGAGAGAGAGAGAGAGAGAGAGAGAGAGAGAGAGAGAGCTAGCTAGCTAGCTTAACATACATCATCAACCTTTTTATTTGTATGAATCTGCTCCCATTTGTGTTGGGTTTTAGAAATTTCCCCCACAAAGTAAAATAAAATTGAAAAAAAAAGAACATATGTTTGGTCACCTTATTTAATTTCATCTCAATTTTAACTTCACTTTTAGTTTTTATTTACATTCATAAATAAATATTTTTAAAAAATCATTTCTTTTACCTTTTCTAAAACTAAAGGAGTTTTGTACTCAAAAGTTTCTAATGTACGGCAAGACTAAGGCTTAAGGACAACTTTTCTAAAATAAAATTAATTATTTACACATTCAAAAAGTTTCAAAGAAAAAATAAAATAATGATGGATCAAAATTTATTAGTAATATGGAACCATTTTTTTATTCAAGAGAAAAATGGTTGTATAAATGTTGTTGTGGTAGTTTTAAATAATAGTATTTTATGAATGATGAAATTAATTATTATAAAATATTTTGTAACAGGAGAGAAATTGTTTTGGATTCATCGATGTGAAAAGTGAAATTGAAAATAAAAGAAGAAATTTTGGAAGAAGACGACGAAGCAAATGACAAAATTTGTCCATTCGATCAAAATCAGGTACGAATAAAATCTTTAAACATTAGTTAAGATCTCGTAACTCTTCTTCTCGGACAAACTTTATGAAAAAATTTATTAAATTTTCTGAGAACTTTTTGACTTTCCCTTGTGTATTTATATATGTTATGTATTAGTTTCTTTGGTGACAATATGTGATTGTGTGTGTTTACTTCATTAACTTGTCCTTAAATAAGTGTGTGTGTGTGTGTATGCTTGAGTTCGAATTGCTTCCATTTTTTAATTATTTTTAATTAGATTTTAATAATTTTAAGAACAGTCTGAAACGTTTGAGATACGTATTTTCTTTTAATTTTTAAAATATTTTTTTTAGTTTAAGGTAGCTAGATGTTTTTCATTTTTATGTTAGTACTAAGCATTTTTTTATATATCATATAATTTAGTTACTTTTTACTATACTTGTAGTTTGTTTTATTATTATTATTATTTTTTCTTATTTATTATTGAATACTAAATTTTAAATGTTTTTTAAATTGGTTTAAACTTTTGCTAGTTTGAATAATTATTTTAATTTACTAGTACTTGAGTGTGAGTTTGTACCAGTGGGTATTGTGTAAAATGGTGGGTTCTGGGTCGTTATTTGTTGCTGTAATAGTTTGAATGGGCAAAGCATATTTTCATTAAAAGAAAGTGTGCTGACCTTCTTGGTTCTCCTACTGATAAAAATTTTTGGCATCTTGCCAAATATATATTTTATAGTTTCAGCAAATCCTCTTTTCTTCCTGTTATTCTTTCTGATGAATCTGTAGCTAATACTTCTGCTGAAAAGCCAAATCTCTTGGCCCTCCTTTTTCCTTCCAATTTCACTTTGGACAATTTTTGTATCCCTCCTCCTACTCTTTCTCTCATATGTCCCATGATTTTACCAGTCATTTTACAGGTGCATGAGATCCCGAAATATGAACGTTTGAAAGGCAAGTGGCCCTTGAATGCATTTCCCCTATGTTTTGCAGGAGTGTTCTTCCGAGCTGGCACCTGTTTTCTTTTAACTGTACTCTCCATGCCTAATACTAATACATTTCCTTAATACTGCAATCACGCATATGTTTTCTATCCTAAAGAAGGGTAGCCACCGAACCTTCTTTCTATCGTCCTATAGCTCTCACTTGTATTCTATTTAAAAATTTTGAAATTATTCCTGAATTATTTGGAATCTCATCCCCTTCTTTCATATCATCAGTATGACTTTTGAAGCTTGAAGTCTATTTTTGGCATATTTTCCTATCTTTTCAATACTTTTGCTCTTAGGGACTACAGGGAGTCTTGTGTGGTGACTCTTGACATATCCAAGGGTTTTGACTGTATATGGCATGGATCGCTGCTCTCTAAGCTTACTCTCTTTGGGTTTCTTTATCATTTTTGCTCACTTATATCTAGTTTTTACTCAAATCTCTCTATATCAGCACTTTTTGATGGAGCGACTTCTTTTCTAATTAATTGTTGTATTCCTTTGGGTTCTGTTTTATCCCCTACTTTATTACTACTGTTCATCAAAGACATCCTCAGCTGCACTTCTATTTCTATTTCTATTCATTCATTTGCCAATTTCACTCTACTTTTTATTCTTCTACTAATTTCAAATCTGCACCCTCCCTCTTTTGCTTCTTGTCTTCAATTTTTAGATTTTATTCATTCCTATCTGAATAGGACTTTCTGTTAGGGTCATCTCAACCTTGTGAAATTCAACTCTTTAAAAACTTTACTTCTTTACATCTCCCTCTCTAAAATACCTCCATACTTCCTATCTTTCGCGCCTTCGACGGCTCTCCCGTCTCATCTGTGAACAGCATAAACAATCTTGGTCTGAACATTAACTACAAATTATCTTGGAAACCTCATATCACAACTGTTACTAATTTAGCCTAAAAGAATCTGCGGATTCTGTTTAGGTAGAGGAAATTTTTTTTTCTACTGAACGGAAACTCAAATTATATAAGGTCTTATCCATCCTTATGTGGAGTACTTCTTTCAGATTTGGAGGGGATCCAGTTCCAACCTTCATGTGGATAGGGTTGAGTCTAAGACTAAAAAACAGAACTATTCCCTACTTTCAAACTCTCTTGAACTTCTTATTCAGTGATGTGGCATTGGCTCCCAAATACAACTGCAGGTTGTCGAAGAAGTTGACATCTCTCATTCTCTACATTGTGTCACCCTTTGAGCACAAGGGGTGCCTTACATGCACGTGAACATCGTTTAAGTATTGCAAAATCAAGGCTAGCTCATTTTGGTGTCTTCTTTCCACACACGTCTGTTCTGTGAGACTCACTTCTGTCTTCAATTTTTGCTGTTGTATTAAATTTTCCTCTCTTTAAAATCTCCAGCTCCGCTCACCGGAGGGATTTGCGTTAGGCTTGGGATTAGGTGGTCTTTCTTTTATTTTATAATATGTTCCCTCCTCAAAAAGGTCCTAGACGGTGACCGGTGGTAATTTAGAATATTGTTAATAGTAATAATTTTACATTTAAAATTTAAAGTATTTGAATTTCATTCAGCATTTTATTATCTTTTTCATTTATTTTTTTTCTGCACAGAGCCTCATTAGCAATGCAGCAAAAGGAAGGAAAAGGTCCCAGTAGGAAAAGTACTTTAAGAAGCAGATCTCGAGGGTCAATAAAGCACCACTAAATGATTATAGAAATCATCTGGAAAATCTCAGTTGCGAATTTTGTAATTTTAGTTTTAAAAGCGAAGATGAGTTGAAGACTCATTTAAAAACACACAACAGCAACTCAAAGTTTAAATGCTCTCGTTGCAGTTTTGAATGTAATAGCAAATCAGACCTAAAAAGTCACCTTCTCAACACACAACAATGAAAAGTTATTTAAATGTTCTGACTGTTCCTATGAATGTAATATGAATTCAAGTTTAAAGAAACACATGCTTACACACTCAAATGTAAAATTATTTAAATGTCCTGAATGCTCCTATGAATGTACATCATAAAGGAAAGCTTTAAAATACACATGCTTAACCCATGCAAATGTAAAATTATTTAAATGTTCTCAGTGCTCCTACGAAAGTAATCACAATGGAAATTTTAAAGGGCACATGCTTACACACGCAGAAGTAAAATTATTTAAATGTTCTGTCTGCTCTTATGAATGTAATCACAAGGGAAACTTAAAAAAACACATGCTTACTCATGAAAATGTAAAATTATTTAAGTGTTCTGACTGCTCCTTTGAATGTAAAATGAAATCATGCTTAGTAAGACACATGCTTACACATGCGAATGTAAAATTATTTAAATGTTCTCACTGCTCCTATCAATGCAATCAAAAAGCAAGCTTTAATACACACATGCTTACACACGCAAATGTAAAATTATTTAAATGTTGTGAATGCTCTTATGAGTGTAATGTAAAAGGAAACTTTAAAACACACATGCTTACACACGCAGACGTTAAATTATTTAAATGTACTCACTGCTCTTATGAAAGTAAGAGGAAAGCAAACTTAAAGTTACACATGCTTACACATGCAAAAGTAAAATTATTTAAATGTTCTAAATGCTCCTATGAATGTAATGTAAAAAGATGCCTAGAAAGACACATGAAAAAACATGTAAATTCTACTCCCTCGGAGACTGTTGATCCCCTGGAAATAGGACTCTTCCCCCGGGAATGTTTTTTTAATTTTACGCCCCGTTTAATGGCTCTTCTCTGTGATCAGAATAAGAATAATGGTTGGAGAGAGAAGGCCATCGAGGTGTTCTGGTCTAGCAGAGAGAACAAAAATCAGCTGGGAAAGCTCACACAAAGATGAAGTAAAAGGAAATATGCCATAAAAAAAAAAGTCTGAAGTCTTGGCACCGACCCTTCTTCCGTTGTGAGAGAGACAGAGAAGAGGAGGGATGAAGCTCAGATGAATCCTTCAGAAGATCAGAAACTGGAGACAATGTTAGAGGGACACTAAGACCCAGACTCAGCTTCCACCAGACGAATCGTTAGGAGAGATTTTGGGATAAACTAAAGTTTATGGGACAGCAAATAGGTCTAACTCTGGCCCTTTCAAAACTCACGCTACTATTAAATGCAATATAAATATAATTAATATACTCCATTTCCTGTGGTCAAAAAAATAAATAAAATGAATAATTCTAAATAATCATTTCCTATTTGTAAAAATGTTTTTTTCTTATAAAGAAACCGTTTTAATAAAAAATTTAAAAACTAAAATAAAGACCATAGATTATCCCCCTCCACCCTCTCCAACTAACCATGAACGGGAAGGAAATTAAATATACATCAAAATTATTTACTTTACTTTGATCAGAGATTAACTTTGAATGTACAGTCGTAACAGAAGTTCGTTCCTATTAGGCTGGAAATAAATATTTATATAAAATGGAAATCATTTCATAAAAGCTCTATTTTGAATAAAAAGAAAATAAAAACATTGAGAGGGCTTAATTGAACTGTGATTGGCTGAATCTGAGATGATCTCCATTTTATATAAATATTTATTTCCAGCTTAATAGGAACGAACTTCTGTTCACGACTGTATTTAAATATATAAAGGGAAAGTGAAAAAAACTGGATACTTTTTAAATATTTGGGACATAGGATTTGGGAAGCGGATAAAATACTTTTATTATACTTTTATAAAATTGTACGACCCCGAATAGATTACTTGATAACCTGCAGTATCAGGAATATAGAGTGACTGTAGGAGCTCTCCTTTTCAGTAGAATCGATTTCTTAGTAGCAGAAACTCGTGTGATGACTGAAAATAAGAAATTATTTGGGATTAAAGTATATTAATGCAAAAACTATCAAAACATAATTGCTCAATGAGGTTTTATTTTTAACAATAATTTTTATTATATAACTCCAACCAAATTTCTTACCTTGTATAGGCAGAATGAATATACTTTGTAAAGAAGTAAATTTATTCTTAAACGGATTTATCTGTTACCCCGTTAATATATAAGTATTTCTTAATGTCTAATTTGATTGTAGTTTTTGTCATGTCTAGAAACAGACGGCACTACTGTAGAGGTTATTCCAAATGAGGATGTGAACAATCTATCAAGTTTTGACGATGTTTAAACAATGCCTTGGAAAATTTTTCAGACACTTGCTCTTCTATTCTGAAAAGGGAAGATAATATAGTAATATTATCACTATATATATTCTAATATAGAATATACTTTACTATTAATTGGGAATATGTCCTCGACGGATTAAGGCAAAAGTGAAATGATAGTTTAAATTTGAATAACATTCTTCTTTCAAATACATCAAACTGAAATGGTAAGAAACAACAAAGCTATATCCCTTAAAACAAACCCTGTTAAAATATGGGTAAAGATTCGTTAATATGTATTATGAATGTAATATTTTTTTTATGAAACTACCCCACAATTACGTCACTTAACTGGCATTAAATTGTTATTCAAAATATAAACTGGAAATGAAAATTTTTTTAAAAAGAAAACTATTTTAGAGTTGTGAGAATTCAAATTCAATAAATATAAGCTTAAGTATTAAAAATCG
>SEYY01000606.1:0-32500 GCA_009176605.1 Armadillidium nasatum
CGTACACAAGAACGTTTGCACGACATAGTAGCCTAGGGCTAAGTATAGGTATGAAAATATCGATTAATCAAATATCAAATAAAAAATATCGATATAAAAAATATCGAAACTCAGAAACAATCTCCACCTAAGCCTATATATATATATATATATATATATATATATATATATATATATATATATAATATATATATATATATATATATATATATAATAATTAAATTATAAACTGCAATAAATTCAAAAGAGAAACAAATTTATACTATAGAGTTACTTTAGTCTTAACTGGTCAAGAAACTACAAGATAACTGAAAAGACGGAAAAAATTATTAGTTACAGGTGATATAATAAAAGAGTAAAGTGATGAAAGTACCCCCTCTGAGCTTAATCAGGGGGGTGATTGGGTGGGCTAGAACACTTCATTGCCCTTTGGTTCATTCCTTTTCGCGTTTCACTTTCTCAAAGGGTCTCTAGTGTACCCTTGAAGCATATTGGAGTGCCTATACTCCCACAACCTTCACCCTTCTTCACATGTACCCTACAAATTTACAAGCGCTTACTCGTACAACTCCTATTTAAAAAAATTAAAAATGGCGAAACATAAAGCTGCCTTGGAGAAGCTTAGTGGGGCAGCTTCCAAATATACCTCATCATCTACCCCTTCCCTCATCACCGCTTGGGAGCTGGTGGCCTTTGGTGATGGGGTTGGTGCCACCAAGACCTTGATGCCAGCTTGTTCTAGTACATGGTCTTTTTTATAGAAATTTTTGCAACATTCGCTTTCTCTTGTCAGTAGGATACCTGGCACTTTCGACGGGTGTCAGATTTTTCGAGGTAGCTAAATCTGTCAACCTGTTCCTAACGGGATTTTAAAATCACTCAGCTTAAATTGACCTCCCGCTCTTTCCTGACACCATTTTGGCGGGTTCAACCTATTGAAATTGGCCTCAAGTCTGGGGAAGGAGCCCCAACGAATCCCTCAAAAATGGTATCAGGAAGTTGCCTGAGTTTGCAAAAACGCTGCGTTCACCTTAATTTCCTGACCATTTTCTTTGCAGTTCAGCCCGGCTGAAAATTCCGGAGCTCGGCCAACCCTACCATGAACCGACAAAGAAAAGGTCTATGAGAATGCAGCACTGCACGTAAATGGAGAAAAGGTCGTTAGGCTTAGGTTGCCAGATTTAGCTACCTTGAAAAAATCTGGCACTCGTCGAAAGTGCTAGGTATACTACTCTTGTCAAATTTCCACTTCCAACTATTCTTCTAGACCTCATCTCTTGTTTTTAACTGAAACTCTGGTGTTTGAGTGTTATGACAGCAAACCCTACTCTGTTTCCTCCTACTGTTTCTATTCTCAATTTTCAGCCAAAGGCGAATGTTCTACATACGTGTGCAACAATGTTGTCTGATCGTGTCTCTAATTTGGAGTCTTCTTAATTCTCTACTTCATGGCTTAAACTTTCTTGTAATTCTACAACTAAATTCATTTTTCTGTTTACTTAACTTCTAACTCTACAGACTATCCAAAATTATTTGACTATATTAACTAAAAAATAGAACACATTCCTTCTTTTCCTCCTTACTCTGAAATCATCATATTAGGTGATTCCAACGTTCACCACTGCCAATGGCTTTCATCTAGTTCTCATGATCCAGCTGTTGAAATTTTCTATCCAGAACCTTGAGCAGTTGGTACATCTCCCTACCCGTATCCATGACAGTCTTGGTGATGAACCTAACATACTTAATATTTTCCTAACTTCTTATCTTTCTCCTTACACTGTTAAATTCTTTCCTCCCCTGGTATCATCCGATCATCTTATCTCTGTATCTTGTTCTGTCTCTTCAAGTCTTCCACAAGAACGGGCAATGCCTTCGGTGAAGAAATGTTTGGCATTTCGGTGTAATTAACTGGTCTGAATTGCGGTTGTACTTTTCTGATTTCCCATGGAATGATTACAGTTTCCATGGTAGGGGTCCTCGGAGTGTACAGAGCATATAACCGAGGTGATTCTTTCTGACATGGAGGTGTATATTCCATATTTTTTTCATTCTACTATACTTAACAAACCTTGGTTTAACTTGCATATTCTCATGTTATCTGCAGCAGGGATGCTGCCTTCAGGAATTACCGTTGTCTTCAAACTCCAGAAACTCATGCAACTTATATTTCATCCCGGAATCGTGCAAATTCTATTCTTAACAACACCAAAATATCATTTCTCTGTCGTAAATGCAATAATCATTCTGGTTCTTCTTCAAGCCCTTTCTGGCATTTTGCAAAAAATGTCAACTCTAACTTTGCTTTTTCCTCTTTTCCTTTTCTAGTATCTTCTAACGGTACAACTTTCCTTTTTGACTTCCTTTAAACATGAGCTCTTCGCTCAAATTTTTGCTTCTAATTCAACTTAAACGATTCCAGAGCTGTTCCTACTCCTTCAACCCTCCCCCCTAATTCATTTATGCCTAAAATTGTAATTTTTTTTAAAGACGTCATTTCTGCTCTCTCTGAGCTTAACACTAAGAAGGTGGGCGTACAGTCCTCATAGTATCTCTCTTGTGGTTCTCAAAACTTGTGCTTCTGAGCTTTCTCGTATTTAAAATTGTGACAAGAAAACATGTTCATTTTCAATGCCTCAAAACCTCAGTTTCTCTATTTCTATTCAACACGACTATGACATCTTCTTCAAAAACATACAACTCAAATCTTCATGCCCTTAATATTCTCGGTGCTTCTTTCTCTCTTGATCTTTCTTGGAAGGATTTCATTCGTCTTTTTCTAAACAAGCTTCTAAGAGGATTGTTGTTCTGAGGCGCCCTCATTATTTCTGCATGCCACACCAGTAAATTTCTAGGTATTTATGCAGATTACGTCTCTCGATTTGCTTTACCTGGTATTTAGGTGTTATTCAAAATAAAAACTAGAAATTTAATTTATATTAAAGAAAAACTATTTAATATTGCATAAAATTCAAATTTAATAAATTTAAATTGCTAAAAATCCTGTTATAAAATGATATAATTAGGCCGACTATATTGAACGTGCCTAGGCCTTTAGCGATATCTATTAACAAAAGTGCAATTACCTTACAGCAATTGTATACAGTTTCGTATTTCTTAATTTTGTTCGTACCTTTTCAATTTTATTCGTAAGCCAAAACATTGATGCTATATATTTGAGATTGTCTTTAAAGCTACATTTTAACAGGTATTATTATTATTTTTTTTAAATTTAATTATAAACTTTACCTTCACCAGCAAATAATTAAAATATTGAAATGCTGTGTGTCGAAGAGTAACATTTTACGAACTTTTTGTTCCTTTTTAATACCGTAATTAATGCAATTATGGTCATATATATATATATATATATATATATATATATATATATATATTATTATTATTATTATTATTATTATTATTATTATTATTATTATTATTATTATTATTATATATATATTATTATAGATTATTTTCTGATTGTTTTTTTCGATATTTTTATATCGATATTTTATTTTAATCGATATCCTTAACATTAAGGTAGCTGTATGTCGCGGCAACGTTCTTGTATAGGTTAGGCCTCTTTTACGGCAACTTCGGTAGTTCAGGTTATGATAAGTCGAACTAAGTACGCTAGAAAAGTAAGTAATAATAATATGTGTGGTTTAATAGGGCCGTAGGCCTGTATCTCGCGGCAACGTTCTTGTATAGGTTAGGCCTATTTTACGGCAGCTTCGATATTTTCGAATATCGAAACTCAGAAACAATCTACACCTTTACCATATATATAAATAATATATATAATATATATATATATATATATATATATATATATATATATATATATATATATATATATATATATATATATATTATATATATATATATATATATATATATATATATATCAGAGAGAGAGAGAGGGGGGGGGGAACCAGTGTTTGCAAGATTGGTCCTAATTACTGGCAGTTAGCGCAGATTTTAGCATAGAGCTCAATCTTCTCTTTCTCTTTTTCTACTGTCTGATCTTTTAATTTTTTAATTCTATCTCTCAGGTATTCTTTATCTTTTGGATATGTCTCTGCTCTCCCCGATAACTTTTCAAGTCCGATTATATCGGGCCATGTCGACGTTTAACGATTAGGGTCCAGTATTGTCCCAACTCTGGTAGAAATTAGAGGGCCTCTGGTCTTTACTAATATTGATATGGCAATTATTATGGTATTATTGCTTATTATATTACTATTAATATTATTCTTTTTATTATTATATTGTTATTATTATTTACTATAACATTTATCATAATCTGTAGATGTTCTGAAGATGACCTTTGTAATAGGTCGAAATGTTGTTTGCATATGAATAAAGTTGTTAATGTTTGCGGCAGTTCTCTCAATCTTTTTTGTCCTATATATATATATATATATATATATATATATATATATATATATATATATATATATATATATATATATATATATATATATATATATATATATATATATATATATATATATATATATATATATATATATATCCGACGGTGAGCAAAGGCCGGAATCCTACCTAATTCGACCGGAGTTGGGAAAAAATCCTATCTTGGTCGAAGCAGGCCGACATGTCCAGATACACGGCGTTTTAAAAGTATGCAAATCAAGGGAAATTGGAAAACAAATAAAGGGGGTGTGTTCCAGATTTACCAGTAGAGTTTATTTAAGACTGAGCATAGCGGTTAAGTCTGGGATCTGAGAGTTGGACAGAGAAAGGACGAGACTGCGTAGAAAGACGTGTCACTCGAGCTCTCATCAATGGAGGAGGTTTGCGACGAAAGATACTGAAGAGAAGTGCCCGTTGTAATAGCGATAGTAAAGATAGAGTAACGGAACAATTCTAAGAGCAGAAAGAGATTGGAGAGAGTTAGTAACAGCAGGAGAGCTCATGAGACGAAAAGCCCTACACTCCACCTTCTCAAGGAGAGCTCTATGAGTGGAACTACCCCAGATGTGTGAAGAATACTCCATTCAGGGGCCAACAACACCTCTATAGAGAGCAAGCAACTGGGGTGGCGTGAAGTAATTCTGAAGGCGCCTCAGAACACCCAACCTCTTAGAAGCTAGTTTAGAAAAAGAAGAAATGAGATCTTTCCAAGAAAGATCACGATAAAAGGATATGCCGAGAATATTAAGAACAGATGAAGGTTTGAGTTGAGTGTTTTTGAAGAAGACATCATAGTTGTATGGCAGATTGTGTAGAGTGGGGAGATGGAGGAACTGAGGTTTTGAGGCATTGAAAACAACCATGTTTTCTCTGCCACAATTTGAAATACGTGGAAGATCAGATGTTGGTTGCTCCAAGGCAACGTTTTTGAGTTTATCAACTGCTGTTGGGAGGGAGGTTTTTTCAAACTGGAAGGGGTAATGAAGGGTGGAGTCATCAGCATTGGAGTGGATAGGAGATGAAGTAATAGAGAGAAGATCATTAATGTAAAGCGGAAAAAGTGTTGAGGATAGGATAGAACCCTAAAGAACACCACTATTAATAGATTTAAAGGAAGAAAGGTGGCCGTCTACAACAGCTGCTATAGAATGACCAGAAAGGAAATTAGAGAGAAGATCACAGAGAGAAGGATAGATATCGAAAAAGGGAAGTTTAGAAATCAAATCTTTATATAAGCCAGACTCTATCGAAAGCTTTCGATATGTCCAGCGCAATAGCAAAGAATTCACCGAAATGCCGAAGAGCGGAGGATCAAGAGTCAGAGAGAAGGGAAAGTTCATCAGTAGAGCGTTTCTTACGAAAGTCATTCCGGCGATCAGAGATAAGATTAGAAGAATTGAGATGTTTCCAAATCTTCCTTTAGAGAGAACGAAGGTGAAAGAAATAGGACGGTAGTTGGAGGATTGATGGGACCCCCCTTCTTCGGAACAGGTTGAATGAGCACACGTTTCCACCAAGAAGGGACGGATGAAAATAGACATATAGACGAAATAGTATTACCAAGGCACGGTGGAAGCTCGGACGCACAAATTTTGAGAACCACAGGAGGAATACCATCGGAACCATACGCTTTCTTAGTATTAAACTCAGAGAGAGCAGAAATGACGTCTTTAGAGGAAATTCTAAATTTAGGCATAAATGAGTTGAAGGGGATTGAAGGAGGAGGAATTGCTCCGAAATCGTCTATGGCTGAATTAGAGGTAGAAGTTTGAGCGAAGAGTTCAGCTATAGAAGAAGGTAAAACAGCAGTTTTGCCGTCGAAGAGGCAGGGAAAGGAGGAAGGAGGGAAAGAGGAAGAAGTAAAGTTAGAGCTGACATTTTTTGCAAAATGCCAAAAGGAACGTGAAGAAGAACCAGAAAAATTATTGCATTTTCTACGGGAAAAAGAGTTTTTAGTGTTACGAGGGATAAATTTTGAACGATTCCGGGATGAAATATAAGTTACGTGAATTTCTGGAATTTGAAGACGATGGTAATCCCTGAAGGCAACATCCCTGCGGCGGAAAGCGCGAGAACAAGCAAAGTTAAACTATGGTTTGTTAGGATTAGTAGAAGGGAAAGAAAATGCAATGTACGCCTCCATGCCAAAGAGAATCACCTCTAAAAGAGGACACAGAGATAAAAAAGGTGATCGGAGGAACCCAGAGGAGGAAAGTGTTTACCAGTATAAGGAGATGGATTAGAAGTTATAAAAAGGTGTAGAATGTTGGGCTCATCATCAAATCGATCAGGGATGGAAGTAGGGAGCTGCACCAACTGCTCAAGGTCGTTCTGGATAGCAAACTGGAAGGCACATTCACCAGCTGTATCATGAGAACTAGAAGAAAGCCATTGGCGGTGGTGAACATTGAAATCACCTAATATGATGATTTCAGAGAAAGGAGAAGAAGAGAGTATGTGCTCTAATTTGGAGTTTACATATTCGAAGAATTTAGGATAGTCAGTAGAATTAGGAGATAAATAAACAGAACAAATGAATTTAGTCGTAGAATGTCAAGAGAGCTTGAGCCATAAGGTGGAGAATTCGGAAGACTCCAAATTAGAGACACGAGAATAAACGACATGAGACAGCGATTGTTGCAGAAATTAATGAAAAAAAAATAGACCGTGCATTAGGACAAGTCAGATGCAGAGTGTTGATGGCACCAACCCCATCACCGTAGGCCACCAACTCCTAAGTAGTGAAAGGGGAAGGAGTGAATGAGGGGCTATTTTTATAAACCAACTCCCTGAGCTTCTCCGAGGCTCCTGTTGTTGACGCAATTATTAATTTGCTATTTTTTAAAAAGGGTGTGTCTGTATTAGTGTTTTATGTGTGTGAAGGAGAGCCTACTCCATGCAGAAAGGTGGAGATGAGCGCAAAAGGAAGCGAACCATTGGGCACCGGAATGAAATGGAAAGTTCCCTTAACATCCCATACACTCAATGGAGGTAATCTCATCGCCTCGGGAGCGCTACTACTATATATATATATATATATATATATATATATATATATATATATATATATATATATATATATATATATATATATATATATATATATATATATATATATATATATATATATATATTAAAATCCACATAATGGTGCTTGGAACTCTACTGGGGTTACATGGTATTCTGCTGGGGTGTTCATGGGTTACAGGAGAAACCAACCAAATTCAAACAACGCCAACAAGGGCACAACAACTGTTGCGACGAAATTAACAACATAGGACAAAGAAAAATTTTACATTGTCTACCGGTGCCACTGTTGTCAATGGTTTCAAATCTTGGCGTGCTGAAAATTTTTCTCTCTCTTATTCAGTGATAACAGTTCTTCTGCCCACGTTGGCGTTGCTTGACTTTGGTTGTTCGCTCCTTTAACTCAAGAGCATCCCAGCAGAATGCCATATAGCCACAGTAGGGGTTCCAAGCACCCTCCTATGGAATTTAATAGGTACCGAGTTGCTACTGTGATTCAAAGCAAAAGAGCTTGAAAACTCTTCTACTATTAATTATTTTTTGGGGAGGCGACGTGGCTTTGTGGAAGAATTTTCTGTACACTGTCTAACGGTCATGCTCTTGTCAGTGGTTTCGAATCCTGGTGTACATAAATTGTTTGTAATATATATATATATATATATATATATATATATATATATATATATATATATATATATATATATATATATATATATATATATATATATATATATATATATATATATATCCTCGGGTGAGCAAAGGCAGGAAGCTTACCAAATTCCACCGGAAATGTGATCTTTTCATGAAAGATCACGAAAAAAGGATATGCCGAGAATATTAAGAACAGATGAAAGTTTGAGTTGTGTGTTTTCGAAGAAGATATCATAGTTGTGTGGAAGATTGTCTCGAGTGAAGAGATGGAGGAACTGGGTTTTTGAGTCATTGAAAACAACCATATTTTCTCTACTCCAATTTGAAATACGTTAAAAATCATTGGTTAGTTGATAAACTCTTCTTGAGTCTATCAACTGCTGTTGGAAGGGACGTCTTTCAAACTAAAACTAGTAATAAAGTGTGGAGTTATCAGCATAGGAGCGGATACGAGATGAAGTAATAGAGAGGTCATTACTGAAAAGCAGAAAAAGTGCTAGGGAACACCACTATTAATAGATTTGATATGTCCAGCTCGACAGCAAAGGATTCAACGAAATGCCGAAGAAGAGCATATATATATATATATATATATATATATATATATATATATATATATATATATATATATATATATATATATATATATATATATATATATATATATATATATATATATATATATATATATATATATATATATATATATATATATATTCTCACAATCATAGGGTGGTGTCCACTGGAGGCTAAATGCATTTCTCAACACTCACCCCCTTACCAATCTTTTCCACTCACTCCTATCCAACATTTTCATTTTCACCTCTCTTGGCAACTTCCTCTACTCCAAATGTCCTTCAAACACCTCCTCTTCTTTTAATCTATGCCCTACTTCATCACCCTCACTACCATTCACTCCCAGATATTTATATGAATGAACCCACTCCAATCTCTCCTTTCCACCTACACCACTCTCACCTCCCTCTCAATTTTTCATAAATAACACTTCACTCTTCGCCCGCATTTACTCTTGTACCCAACTCGTCGCATTGTTTTACAAACCTCCTTGTGTCTTCCATAAATTACATACATAATCCTCATACAACACATTCGCATCTCATACAGCCTTTGGCTACCTCATTCTCACCCCCCCACTTACCCTTTCTATCATTCTCACCCCTTTTTCAATAAATAAATTAAACATCCCCGGAGACATTACGCAACTATCCCTCAATCCATTATTCACATGAAAAAACTCAGTCTCCATTCTATTTACTCTCACACAAGCTCTACTATTCGTATAAAATGCTCTAATACTCTAAACTACCATCTACTCAATTTCATACTCTCTCAAAACCTCCCACGGTCGGTTTACTTGTCCACCCTATCGTAAGCTTTTTCCAGATCCCTAAAACACATAAAAACATCCTTCACTTTATCTCTACTTTTCTCCTCAATCATTCTTAAACTGAAAACCTGATCCATACACTCCCTTCCTTCTCTTAAACTTTCCTGTTCCTCATTTATCAACCCATCAATCCCTAACCTTCCCAATAAAATTCTACCATACACATTTCCCACTACGCTAAGCAAACTTATTCTCCTATAATTTCCACCTTCAAATTTATCACCCTTTCCTATATACAAAGGGACATATACGCATCTTCCCAATCTTGAGGCACCTTACCCATTACCCAACATAAATTAAACACTCTTCTCCCCCCCCTTCCTTGAACATCTCTCCACTTCCCCCTTCCAAACCCGCCGATCTATTCTTCTTCACTTTTCTCAATGCTTGACCTATTTAATCTACCGTAATTCCACAGCTTCTCCTCTCTTACCATCCCTTTTCACTACCTCAGCCTCCCTCACATTCAGAAGCCTGCTAAAGTATTCCATTCATATTCCCTTAACCTCACTTTCTACCTATTTTATTTTCCAGCCAATCCCTTTATCCCCCTATTTCTTACCTTATTAACCTCCTTCCAAAACATCTTATTCCTTTCTCTAACTCCCTCGACTATGTTATTACACCATTTTTCATCTACTCTTTCTTTAGCCCTCCATACCTCCCTTTTAGTTATCCTCTTTTTTCCTTATATGCCTTAAATTCCTCAACCCTTTTTGTACACAGATATTTTTCAAAAGCCTCTTTTTTTCCTTTACTGCTCTTCTCCATGCACCACCATTCACTTCCCTTTCTTTTCCATTCCCTCCCATCTTCCTCACCTCACACATTCCTTGCACTTTCTACCAGTCTCTCCCTTAACACACACACACACACATTATATATATATATATATATATATATATATATATATATATATATATATATATATATATATATATATATATATATATATATATATATTTTAATGCCTAATTTGAGTGATCGTGGGGTTGGGCGTAGACGGGGGCTTTCTATTACCTTTGCTAAAGTTCGTGGCCTACGATCTAATCTCGCGTCTGTTGAACACCACCTCACTACCTCTCGTCCTAACCTTTTACTTCTGTCTGAGACCCAGCTGGGCAGGATTCTTTCTCTAGCAATCTTAATGTCTCTAACTACAACTTTTTTCACAATTTCTGTCTAAATGTTGTAGTCTGTGCCTATATTAACATTAACACTCCTGGGACACGTCTCGTAAATTTAGAATCTCCTAATTTCGATGTTTTATGACTTAAAATCTGTCTTCCTACTACTACAATTATCTTGTGTTTCTGCTACTGCTCCCCTAATGAAATAGACTTTCCAGTTTCTTTTCAATATCTTACTACAACTCACGAGACTGTCACTTCTCATCCAAATGCTGAAGTCCTCTATTTTGGGGATTTCAACAAACACTACACTGAGTGGTTGGGTTCCTCTCAGATTGATACAGGTGGGAGGGAGACCAAATCATTCAGCATTCTTAACGATCTAGAGTAGTTGATTAGGGAACCCACACACATTCCAGATCGTCCTAACCAATTCTTGAATACACTTGATTTATGCCTCACCACTACTCCTTCTAGATATTAATACACCATTTTTCCTCCTATTGGTAACTCTGACCATAATCTTATAGCTCTTAGTTATAATGCTTTCTCTCCAGCAGCTCCACCATGACCTAAACGTACTTCTGACACTTTAATCAGGCTAATTGGGCGGGGGGGGCAATGCGCCGCTTCTTTGCTAACTATCATTGGAGTGAATCTTGCTTTGTCTCGGGAGCTCTGTCTCTGCTGAAAAGGTAAGGGCCGTAATCATTATGGGATGGGCAGATTCATTCCATCTTCAACTAAATCTTTTTCTCTTCAAAATTCATGGTTCGATGACAACTGTTCTTTTGCCCTTCGGAAGAGAGACTGTGCTTATCGTGAATGGAAAAACTCTCCTTATCCTATCACTCTCGCTAATTTTCATTCAGCTCGGAATCGATGCACGGATGTTCTTCGACGGGCTAAGCGTATTTTCATTAAAAGGAAGTATGCTGACCTCTATGGCTCTCCTACTGATAAAAATTTCTGGCGTCTTGTCAAAAATATCTCTAATAACTTCTGTAAATCTGCCTTTCCTCCTCTTATTCGCTCTGATGGTTCTCTTCAGCCTCCTTTTTTCATCTAATTCTATCCTGCACCATTCTGGCATCCCTCCTCCTACTCCTTCTCCTCTCAGGTGTCCCATGTCTCTACCTGTAATTACTCATGATCGGGTGCATGGGATCCTGAAATCTATGAAAGTTAGGAAGGCCAGTGGCCCGAATGGCATTCCCCCTCGTGTTCTGAGGGAATGTGCTTCCGAGTTAGTGCCTGTCCTCGTTCAGCTTTACTCTCTATGCCTTAATACTAATACTTTTCCTCAATGCTGGAAGGAAGTGTGCATTTGTTCAGCCGATCCCGAAAAAAGGTAGTCGCTCTGACCCTTCTAACTATCAACCTATAGCTCTCACCAGTGTTCTACCTAAAATTTTTGAAACTCTCCTCAACTCTCATTTCCTGGATCATTTGGAGTCTCATTCTCTTCTCTCATATCACCAGTATGGCTTTCGACGCTCGAGGTTAACTGGTGACATTCTCTCCTATCTTACTGATCTATGGTCTTCTGCCCTTAGGGACTTCGGGGAGTCTTGACATATCTAAGGCTTTTGACCGGGTATGGCATGCGTCGCTACTCTCCAAGCTCCCTTCCTTTGGATTTCCTCCTTCTCTTTGCTTACTCTTCTCTAGTTTTCTCTCAGATCGTTCCATTTCGGCACCTGTAGATGGAGCGACCTCTTCCTCCTTTTCTGTCAACTGTGGTGTTCCTCAGGGTTCCGATTTATCTCCAACTTTATTCTTACTTTTCATTAACGATCTTCTCAACTGCACTTCCAACTCTGTTCACTCTTATGCTGATGACTCAACTCTACATTCTTCTACTCATTTCAAATCTGCTCCCTCTTTTGCTTCTAGAGTTGCTTCTCATCTTCAACTTTCCGATTCTATTCTTGCCGATCTGGATGAGACTTCACGGTGGGGTCATAGCAACCTTGTGAAATTCAACTTCTTCACATCTCCCTCTCAAAAACACCTCCTAACTTTCCTATCATCTTCGATGACTCTCCCGTCTCACCTGTAAATAACATTAACATTCTTGCTCTAAACATTAACAATAAACTGTTTTGGAAACCACATACCCAATGGTTGCTAAAGCTGCCTCTAAGAAGCTGGGAGTTCTGTTCAGGTTGTGGGAATTTTTCCTTCTAAGCAGTTACTCCAAATATATAAGGGTCTTATTCGCCTTTGTATGGAGTACTGTTCTCACATATGGGAGGGCTCCGGCTCCTCCTCTCTTCTGGATAGGGTTGAGTCAAAATTTAAAAGATTAATAAACTGTCCTCTATTTTCAAACTCTCTTGACCCTCTGTCTCTGCAACGTGACGTTGGCGCGCTATCTCTTTTCTACAGGTACTACAATGGCTGGTGCTCGAGGGAATTGGCCTCTCGTATTCCTCCACCGTTGCGTCGACCTCATTGCACAAGGGGTGCCCTTCTTTCGCACCAATTTTGTGTGGACGTAGGAAATCCCAGGCTAGCCAGTTGTGGTACCTCCTTTCCAGCCACCTCTATTCTGTGGAATTCTCTACCATCACCTATTTTTCCTCCTGTATTTAATCTTCCACTCTTCAAGGCTTCCGTCTGGGCCCACCTGAGGGCTGTGCGTTAGATGTGTGTGTTTAAACGCGTTTTCTCCTTGTGTGTGTGCCCCCTCCTTGAAAAGGGCTCTGCCCGTGAGTGGTGGTATTCTGTATAAAAAAAAAAAAAAAATTATATATATATATATATATATATATATATATATATATATATATATATATATATATATATATATATATATATATATATATATATATATATATATATATATATATAATATTATTTGGTACCTGATGTAGAATACTATTTCCATTATCTGAATTTCCATCTGAAGATGGATCATTGATATCAACATTAACCATCTGAGGCATAGGGACAAATTCTCCCAGCACATAGAACATCTAATATAATATATATATATATATATATATATATATATATATATATATATATATATATATATATATATATATATATATATATATATATATATATATATATATATATATATATATATATATATATATATATATATATATATATATATATCGCAGAAATTACCAACTTAAAATAAAATGTTGTTCAATTTAACAAAAATAACTTCTTTCAAACAACAGAACAAGGATTTTAAAAAGTAATCTGCAAAGGGTTTGGAAGTGTTTCCAAAATTGAAGAAAGGTAGAAAAGACAATCAAGTTAATGAAAAAGGTATTTTTGAAATGAATGAAGCAGGTAGTGGTCCTTTTGAAATTCATGAATGAAACAGAAAAAAATGACAAGTCGTGCCACAAATGAAAACTATTGTAATAAATAAAAAGTAAGTAAATGATATTTATATATGAACAAAATTATGCATGAATGAAATGTTTACTTACTGGTTGCTGTGATAGAGCGTGACTTGTTTTTGAATTTCCATTTGTGACTAGAATAGTCCTTGTGTTATTTTCACCTCCCTCAGTTATAGATGTTGGCAACTGTGTTTTAGCAACTATGATTTGTTGAGGTAAAAGCTGTTGATACTGTTGTTGTTGTTGCTGTTGCTGCTGATGTTGTTGCTGTTGCTGGTGGTGCTGATGCTGATTTAGTTCTTGGAATTGCATAGATGATTGCTTTTCTAATAGATACATATGTGTATTTTTCTTAAAATTTGATAAAGGATAACTTTCTTGATCTACAGCTGATGTTGATGCAATTACAGAATGCTGACGATCGTTTGATAATTGGCGCATTACCTCTGTGCTTTTTTGAAGAATCTGATTTTGAGGTTTCCGAGATCGGTTTTTAAATGTGGCTTTATTGATTTCTTGTTGTTGTCGTTCAGCTTCTTTGTTCTGCTCATCTGCCGATGATATATGGTGGGTTCCAACATGAGCTAAATAGTTGTCCTTTTTGACAGTCTTAAAGGTACAGTATGAACAGGAAAAGATAAGGCCATCCTTTTGAGCTGAATATATATATATATATATATATATATATATATATATATATATATATATATATATATATATATATATATATATATATATATATATATATATATATATATATATATATATATATATATATATATATATATATATATATATATATATATATATATATATATATATAGGGAATACAGGGTTTGATAAAAATTTGAATCACAAGTTGACTTGGGTTAGTGAGGTAAATAGGGACCGACCAGGGTTGGAATTTTCAAAGGTTGCTTAAAATTTGTAAAGAGGTCATTTGTAAAGAGGTCAAAAGCACTGAAATTTTAGGTTAAGAAATTAGATTTAATTATAAGGAAGGAGTAGAATAGTCAACATTCACTTAAATTAATGATTAAATACATTTTCTCCAAAAAAATTTCAGAAAACTACAAACATTTTTGTTTTTTTTCTGATTCACAATAGTTATTCAATAGGTTTACTTAGGTAAGATCCTAAATTAAAGTTTGAAAAAATGTAAGATATAAAATTATCAATATAACCTGTATTTATATAAATCATTGTTATTTTATTCCTATGTATCAACTTTGTATCATTTAACTACATTATTTCAAAATTATTTTTGTTTATACTTCAGTCAATATAGCTAAAAGATCAGCTTCAGCAGTATGAGAGTACTTTACAATGTTTAAGGATAGGCTTGAAATAGCTAAATGTAATATCTGCAACCAAGAAATTACAAGAGAATTTCCAAGTGCCCCAAGTAAAAATTTTTCAACCAAACCTTTATGGGGGCATCTAAACTCAAAACACAAAGATGAGCATTCACTAGTAGAAGAGGAGCGGCCAAAAGAAACAGAAATGAGAAAGAAAGTATTGAAAAAAAAGAAAAATCTTAATTTTTTTATGTTTTGTTTGATTTAATCCACCATTAAAAAGTATAATTTGCAATTTTAATCCCTGATTTCCGTGATTAGTCGGGACCGGGGCTCCAGTCCGTCCATAGGGGTAAATTTCGAAAGGGATTTGTTAAACTATATATGTATTAGGAAAAGGATAAGAGAAATTATGTAATGTAAATGTGTTTAGAGGGGCTGGTAGAGGGATTTTAAATCAGTATTTGGTACTAGCTAGAATTAGGGTGAGGGGGGCTGGAGGAAGAATGGAGGTGTGAGGAGGGGAGTGGATATTGTGAGAGTGGAGAGATTGGAAGAGGAGAGAGTGGGGGAGCATTTTATAAGAGAGTTAAGGAAGTAGGACTGGGAGACATATAAGGAAAAGAAGTTAGCCAAAAAGGAGATAAAGAGGGAAAAAGAAAGATCATATGAAAAATGGGGTAATAAGATGTCTGAGGGATTTAGAGAAAGGAGTAAAATGTTTTGGAAGGTGGGTAAGGTAAGGAATAAGAAGGAGGTAATGGGAGAGGGTGTTATGAGAATAGATGGAGAAATAAGACAGGTAAAAAGTTAGTTTAGGGGAAAATGGATGGAATACTTTTGTAGGCTGTTAAATGTGTAAGGTGAGGAGGGAAGCTGAAGTGGAGGAGAGGTAAAGGGTAGGAATGGTAGGTGAGGACGAGGGGTAAATCAACAGGTTTGGATGGGATATGTGGAGACATGTTGGTGAAAGAAGGGGTGAGTGTGATAGAATGGCTGGCCAGATTATTTATGTTGGGTAATGAGAAAGGTGCTTCAAGATTGGGAAGATGTTTATATGGTCCCTTTGTATAAAGGAAAAGGTGGTAAATTTGAGTATGGGAGTTATATGGAGATAAGTTTGCTTAGCATAGTGGGAAATGCGTATGGTAGAATTTTATTGGGAAGGATAGGGATTGATCGGTTGATAGGTAAGGAACAGGGGGGAGTTTAGGGAAGGAAATGGGTGTACAAATCTGGTTTTCACTTTAAGATTGATTGAGGAGAAAAGTAAAGAGAAAGAGAAGGGTGTGATTAGGTGCTTTGTGGATCTGGAAAAAATTTGCAATTGGGTGGACATAAGTAAATTGTGGGAGGTTTTGAGTGAGTATGAAATTGAGAAGGTACTAGAGGGTATTACAGTATTTTACAGGAATTGTAGAGCAAGAGTGAGAGTATATAGTATGTAAACTGTTTTATTTATTTATTTATTTTTTTGGTAAAAAACGGATAAAGGCATGCATGGTTCGGTAATGTCTTCTGGGCTGTTTCATTTAATGACAAAATGGTAAGAATGAGGAAAAAAAAATGTGTGAGATGCGAATATGTTATTGTATGTGGATGATGTTATACTTTTGGTGGATACACAGGGGGATTTAAAGGTTTTGGTGTAAGAGTTTTTAAAAGGTTGTGATGAGCTGGGCTTAAGAGTGAATGTGGGTCGGGTAAGAGTAAAATATGGATTAAACATGGGGATGGACATAGGCGTAACTATGAGGGAGCAGGGAGGCCTGGCCTTCCCAGAATTTTCAGTCAATACAATACATAATATATATATATATATATATATATATATATATATATATATATATATATATATATATATATATATATATATATATATATATATATATATATATATATATATATATATATATATATATATATATATATATATATATATATATATATATATATATATATATATATAAACCACTAGGATAAAACAATAATAGGCAAAAGGGGGAGACGTTGATAATAAAACATTAAAAACGAAAAGAATAGAAGTAAGGTTAAATTTTAAATTTAAATTTAAGGTTAAGGTTTAAATTTCAGAGTTGTTACCTAAAACTCTCTTATATCAAGCGCAATTGAAGAAATAGTAAAGCAAAAAGGATGCTTATATGAAAAACGCACTTATTTAAAAGGACGGGGGGCTGTATGAACATATGAACAAAATTTAAAAATTAGAGGAAGAAAGCGCAGGCGCGGAGAAAAAAACAAACAAACTTATTAATAAACACGTGTGCGCAAAGGGAGTTGCGCAAAAACAGACAATGATGATAATAATAATAATAATAATAATAATAATAATAAAAACAAAAATACCGATAATAATAACAGCAAGTATGATAACAATAACAATGGCAATAATAATAATAATAATAATAATAATAATAATAATAATAATAATAATAATAATAATAATAATAATAATAATAAAAATAATAATAATAATAATAATAATAATAATAATAATAATAACAATAATAACAATAATAATAATAATAACAAGCTCATGTGCGTATCCTAAAGGGATACGCATATGTTCTTGCTGACAGTTAAATTTTATTATCAAATTTTATTATAAAAATAATAAAATTATTCTTAAAATATTTTGTGAAGCAAAACTTATTTATTTAAATAAAATTAATAAAATTATTATTTTTAATATTATTTTTATTATTATTATTTATTATTATTATTTACTTAAAGAAATTTAATAAAATTATTTGGTGAAGCAACTAAATAGTGTACCGTGCAAAATGCACTTAGGCCAAAAATGAACGGAAAAATAAGATATAGATGATAATAATAATAATAATAATAATAATAATAATAATAATAATAATAATAATAATAATAATAATAACCCCAAAACAATCCTCCAACACTAAACGAAGCCTTAAAAGAAAACAACAACACTCTTCCTTCACCAAAACAACACTGCAATATCCTCGCTCAGCACTACTCAAACATCTCCAATAAACCCACACACAACAACAATAGTAAAATAATCCAACAGCTCAAACACACACACTTAGAACACATTCCAGCCCCCTCCCCCCTTCTCTCACCAGGACACTACTCAGGGAATCAAAACACTCAAAAACTCTCCAGCTACAGGCCCAGATAACATCTCAAATTTACATCTAAAACACCTAGGACCCATAGCTACAACATACCTAACCCAAATATACAACAAATCTTACACATACAACTTCATCCCCTTAATATGGAAGAAGGCAATAATTACCCCCAAACTAAAACTCAGGAAAGACTCAAACCTCCCATCTTCATACAGCCCGATCTCCCTCCTATCCACACTATGCAAACTCTTAGAAAAACTCATTCATTCAAAAATCCAACCACTCATGCACACCCCACAATTTCAACACGGATTCAGGAAATCCCACTCAACCATCATGGCCCTCACCACTATCTCTCAAAACATAATAAATGGCCTGAACAGAAAACCATCCAACATGACCATGCTCAATGACATCAACATCAACAAAGCATTTGATACAGTCCCTAAACATAACCTTATACAAAAAATCCTACATTCACCTATACTCAACAGTTATAAAAAATGGATTTCCAACATCCTCTCCGATCGTACAGCTCAAGTCTCCAACAAAAACCATCATTCAAAAACAGTAAAACTAAGAAATGTTGTCCAACAAGAAACCATCCTATCCCCTCTATTATTTAACCTGTACACAGCAGACTTACCCACCCCACAAACACTAGATATAAAACTAATAACATATGCCGACGACATATTCATTACGATACAAAACCCTTCCATACCCACAGCCACCACACTCAATCATACATCCAACAACTGGAAACATGGCTAAAATCAAACAGAATGACAGCTTCCCCCGAAAAATCCTCAATTACTCTCATTACTACCAATAGACACCAATCTTCTCTCCACCCCCAAGTAAAACTAAATAATACCCTCATTCCTTTAAATAAATTTTCAAAGATCCTAGGCCTCTCATATGATACACACTTCACCTTTTCAAAACACATCCAAAACATAACCAACACTGCAAACAGGAAATTAACCATCATTCGAACACTGTCACATAACAATTTCAGTAACGAATTAATCACCCTCATCATAGCATTCAAACAGTTCATCAGACCAACACTTAATTACGCATCTCCAGCCTGGTACCCTGCCACCTCACCCTCAAACACAGAGAAATTACAATAAACACAAAATACCGCTCTTCGAAGCATCACAGGTTGCACTAGAACCACTCCAATTACTCGAAGAAACAAAAATACTCCCAATCCGTGTTCACCTAGATGTGATAGAAACCCAACTGTACACAAACACCCTAGACATGTCACACCCTTGTCACTATACCCTACAAGACCACAAAAAACACCGCCTAAAATTACCTCCATCATCCCCTGCCCTATACTACAGTATCATATTCAGAACCACTCCACCTACTGCAAACAACACACCACTAATCAAACACATACACACCATCATAACACTAAATTATATCAACACTCGCCAACCAAATCATCTTCTCAACGAACAACCCTCCGACATGGCAAATACACAAAACACATTACCACGCAAAACCAAAATTACCCTATCCAGATTAAGGTCAGGCCACCACCCTAACCTACAAGCATACAAACATAGATTCCGTATACAAAACACACTATCCCCAATATGCCAAAGATGTATGCAAGAATCAGACACAACAGAACACCTTCTGAGATGCCCCTCCCTCACACAACACAAAACCCTCCATCACATCTCCTCTCTGAGAGACCTTTGGGTACGGCCGGCGTCCGTTGCGAATTTCCTAAAGGTAGTGTGGCCCTTCCAGTGAGGAAGGTCCAAGAAAGAAAGAAAGAAAGAAAAAAAAAAAAAAAAAAGTAAATATATATAAATATATATATATATATATATATATATATATATATATATATATATATATATATATATATATATATATATATATATATATATATATATATATATATATATATATATATATATATATATATATATATATATATATATAATATATACAATAGTATAACATAATTACATCATCACATCGAAATGGTTGGTATAAATAAGTTATTTTAAAGAGAAATGGACCAAACAGATCATACGAAATTGGAAAATATATGAACATTATTTGGGTAATTAGTATGAATAGGAGATGGAAATGATATAAAGTTGGGTATGGGAGGTGGGAATAATAAAAATGTACGGTATGGTATAAGAAGACAGAGTTGAAGTGAGAGAATAAGTGAAGAGGGCCTATTTGTGTGTGTGTGGGGGGGGGGAGGTAGGTAAGATTAGGATTTAAGGAGAGGAATAAAAGAAAGATGTTATTTAATTGGGATTGTAGTTTGATAAATAAGAATTCTAAGATTTTACGATAGGAATCTGTTGTGGTAAATGTTAGGATACTAAAATCTGAAAAAAAGATGTAGGCTTTAACATAAAAGAAAAGTCTTGGAAAACTCACATCACAATGGTTCCTAGGGCAGCCTCAACCTCAAAGAAGCTGGGAGTTCTGCTTAGAGTATGAGAATTTTTTTCTTCTATACAGCTACCCCAATTATACAAGGGTCTCATCCACCCTTGTATTTAGTACTGCTCTCATATCTGGGGTGGCTCAGGTTTCACTCGTCTTTTGGACAGGCTAAACGACTTATAAACTTTTCCGCTATTTCTAATTCACTTGACCCTTTATCTTTACGATGTGACGTTGGCTCCTTGTCTCTTTTCTATAGGTACTACAGCGGCAAATGTTTGAGGGAGTTGTCCACTCGTATACCTCCACCTTTACGGTGGCCTGGTAGCACAAGGGGCGCATTGTCTTCACATAAATTTTGTGAAGACTTAGGCAACTCCAGGGTCGTCCACTGTGGTGCCTCCTCTTTTCCAGCCACCTCTGTTCTGTAGAACTCTCCCCCATCTTTTGTGTTTCCCACCGAATTTATTCTCAATTTGCTTAAAGCCCACGTCTGTGCCCACCTAAGAAATTTGCGTTAGGTGAGACTTTAGATTTAAATTTTTTTTTTTGTTTTTCTTTTGTTTCTCTAACACCCCCCTCCATGAATAGGACTTTGCCTGCCCGTGAGCGGTGATGATGTGTAAAAAAAATGTAAATTCTCAAAACAAAGAAACTACAATTCAACTTATAAGAATTTAGCAAGGAAGAACAAATAAGAACCTTAATTTAGAGGTGAAAACCCAGTTATTGTACAAATATTTTAGAAGAATGATCTTTAAATATCGATCTCTAATAACTTCTGCAAATCTGTTTTCCTACTCTTTTTCAAAATGACCATTCAATATCGTATCAACTGAAAAGCTAATCTCTTTGACATCCTTTTCTTGTCTCCTTCTACCCTTTTTGTTTCCAGCAATCTTCCTTGAATTTCTCTCTACTTTAGATGTTTTGTTCTTTTTTCGGTGATCCAGAATAATCTAATTCACAGGATTCTATCAAATATGAACATTAAAAAGGCAAGAAACCTTCATGGCATTCTTCCCAAAATTTTAAGAAGTCATGCTCACTGATACCTCCACTTGTTCGGCTCTACTTCCTTTTCCAAAATTTTAAATCTTTCATCAATGCTGATAATGTATACAAATTTGCCAACTTCCATGGAAGGTTGATTTTCTGAATCTTTTACCACGTATTCTCTCTTCAATTTTGTCTATTCCTAATCTTTATATCCTTGATTATCTTAAATTTCACTTTGTTCTTTCTATCATAGATATAATTTCCTTTCAAGATCATCCTTCCTTTCTTACAAATCTCTTGTCATTTGCCTTCCGAAGTATGAAAAGTTTTGTGTGATGGAACACAACATTTCTGAGGCTGATTTACAGAGTATGATAATGATTTACTATTTTCTTTCCTCGAGTGTCCTCCTTCACTTTACTCACTCCTCTAGTTATCTTCAAAATATGAAACTGACTACTAATGATGAAGTCTCCTCTTATTGTTTCTTGTTTATAGTGATTTTCCTTAAGCTTCCTCTCTGTCTCTCACCTAATTTAAACTTCTTACAAGGTATGTGTTTTCATATACTTTGGTTCTGAATTTTGATGGTGCAGAAAGTGAAAGCCAAAAACTTTATAAAGACTGAAGTAGAACTACAAAAAATTTTTATGACTTCACAACTCTGTTTCTACTATGAATTCCAATCTAGTAAAAGATGAAGCAAGTAAAATTGTTGTATTTTATGTTAAAATGGTGTTTTCTCATTAAACAGCAAACTGAAAACATTAAACACCAATCCCACATTCTACCACTGGCAAACTGTTTAAGTGTTTCAAATAAACAAGAAATGTATCACAAATGCTACTTCCACAACATATTATGACATTGACAAAGATCTCTCATATCTAATTAAATTAACAACAGTTTACAAACATAATTCAAGAGCAGCCTTATAATTCATGATTGCAGACCGACCGTATGCAGCCTTAGATTTATCTGAAAAACCTAAACCCCCTTCATGACTTAAGGCAGACAGCCTAGAAAAAGGTTATCAATAAAAAATTCTTAATACATTTGCATAAAAAACTCTAAATTGTGTTTTAATTATTGAACTACTTCCTTTCTAAACCATAAAGCACAAAAGCTTTATTAGTGTAATTATAAATGTTATTGATTATTATATATATATATATATAATATATATAATATATATATATATATATATATATTATATATATATATATATATATATATATATATATATATATATATATATATATATATATATATATATATATATATATTGTTTCCTCACTCCAAATTAATAAGTTTAATCAATGGAAAAAAATTGAATTTGACTAGTGAAATAGATGAAATACCTTTACCATACAACAAAAAATTTCATCTGAGTCAGATCTAATACAGAATGAGATTTTGCAAATAATAATAATAATAATAATAATAATAATAATAATAATAATAATAATAATAATAATAATAAAAAGCTTTCCTAGGACAACACATTTCATTTCACCAAATAAGAAAGAAACAAGCAAATTTTCCTCAACTTACCTTGAAATTCATGTTTTCTTCGCAGGTGAACTTTGAAAGTAGATGACTGAATTGAAGAATAATCGCAATAAGGACAAGAGTAAGGCCGATCATTTGTATGCTTCATTTTATGTCTTCTCATGGAATTATGATCAGATGTCCGGTAATTACATGACTCACAAGCAAATGGTTTTTCTCCTAAAAATTAATTATAATCGCTTTTAAATTAAAAAAAAAAAAATAAAAAATATAAGATCCCTATTGAAATTGTTTTTTTTAAACTTTAAACATGATAAAAGAAAAAAAAAAAAAAAAATAAAATATATATATATATATATATATATATATATATATATATATATATATATATATATATATATATATATATATATATATATATATATATATATATATATATATATATATATATATATATATATGGTCAGACTGCACATTGAACCACTTAAATATTTCAAAAACTACTGAACGTAAGTAAAAAAAAACATTTTTGGAATCCCTGTCGAATTTTAGGTAAGAAAAGTGTAAAATATTTGTAAATAAATTTTTTAAAAAAAAATGATTGTGTACGATAAGTGATAATCTAAAAAACTTAATTCGTCTTTTTTAACCTGAACGACCGAAGATTGCCGTTGTATACAAGCCTTACTGATGTATTACACCAAATATATATATATTTCACATCTTTTACAATTTTCTTGGTCATTAGCCAAATTTAAGTTATTCAAATTTCGAAAAATTTATTTAAAAAAAGATACATTGCCAGACGTTCGATTCTTTCCAGCGTTATAAACAAGTAAAATATACTTACGTAATAAAATTATTATAAGAATTTATTTTTTATTTCTCAATTTTTCTTACCTAAAATTCGACAAGGATTCCAAAAATATAATCCTTTTTTACGTACGTTCAGTAGTTTTTGAAATATTTAAGTGGTTCAAAGTGCAGTCTGGCCTATATATATATATATATATATATATATATATATATATATATATATATATATATATATATATATATATATATATATATATATATATATATATATATATATATATATATATATATATATATATATATATATATATAGTGTATGTGTGCAGCTTACTTGCGTTTTCGTGAGAGGAATAGCGAAACAAACCTGATTCGAAAGGACTGGACCCTAAATACAAAGATATTTTGCCTGTCGTGATATTTTAATTTTGTTAAATTCTTATATATATTTTCAAGTTTCCTTTCATTTTATAATAAAAAAAAATGATGTGTTGCAATTTCAAGATATTTGTGTATTTTTCATTCTAATTTTATGTAAAAATTTCAAGCTACACTCTCCAATGTTTCTTTCTTGGTTTTAAAAAGTCCACGGGCAAATGGATAGTCTTTATCGATACTCCGTGTAACATGCAAATCGATACTCTGTTACCACTGAAATCAAGTTGAGTTTTCAACATCGACCTCCTCAGCTGTACTTCTAACTCTATTCATTCTTATGGCGACGACTCAACTCTCCATTCTTCTACTCATTTCAAATCTGTTTCCTCTTTTGCTTCTCGTTTTCAACTTTCCGATTCCATTCTTGCCGATCTGGATGGGATTTCCGAGTGGGTCATAGCAACCTTGTGAAATTCAACTCTTTGAAAACTCAACTTCTTCACATCTCTCACTCAAAAAACACTTCCCAACTTTCCTATCTCCTGCGACTGCTCTCTCTTCTTACCTGTGAACAACAAAAATATTCTTGGTCTGAACATAAACAATAAATTATCTTGGAAACCTCATAACACAACGGTTGCTAAGGTGGCCTATAAAAAGCTGGGAGTTCTCTCAGATTGCGGGAATAATATTCTTCTGAACAGTTACTCCGATTACATAAGGGTCTTCTCCATCCTTGTATGGAGTATTGTCCTCACATTTGGGATGGTTCAGGTTCCTCCCTTCTTTTGGATAAGGTTGAGTCCAAGACTAAAAGACTAATAAACTGTCCTCTACTCACTCTCTCTCTCTCTCTCTCTCTCTCTCTCTCTCTCTCTCTCTCTCTCTCTCTCTCTCTCTCTCTCTCTCTCTCTCTCTCTCTCTCTCTCTCTCTCTCTCTCTCTCTCTCTCTCTCTCTCTCTCTCTCTCTCTCTCTCTCTCTCTCTCTCTCTCTCTCTCTCTCTCTCTCTCTCTCTCTCTCTCTCTCTCTCTCTCTCTCTCTCTCTCTCTCTCTCTCTCTCTCTCTCTCTCTCTCTCTCTCTCTCTCTCTCTCTCTCTCTCTCTCTCTCTCACTCTCTCTCTCTCTCTCTCTCTCTCTCTCTCTCTCTCTCTCTCTCTCTCTCTCTCTCTCTCTCTCTCTCTCTCTCTCTCTCTCTGTGAAGTGACGTTGGCGCACATTCTCTTTTCTATATGTACTACAACGGCAGGCTCGAAGGAGTTGACCTCTCGCATTCTACCACCATTGCGTCGCCCTCGCAGCATAGGGTATGCCTTGCTTGCACATGAATTTTGTGTGAGCAAGGCAAATCTAAGCTTGAACATTGTGGTACCTTCTTTTTTCCAGTCACCACTGTTCTGTGGAAACTCCCTACTTTCGTCTGTTTTTCCTGATGTATTTACCCTACCTCTCTTTAAATCCCCTGTCTGCGCCCACCTGAGGGAAATACGTTAGGTTCGGGATTGGGTGTTTTTTCTTTTATCTTTTAATTTTGCCCCCTCATTGAAAAGGGCTCTGTCCTTGAGTGACAGATATATATATATATATATATATATATATATATATATATATATATATATATATATATATATATATATATATATATATATATATATATATATATATATATATATATATATATATATATATATATATATATATATATATATATATATGCGTGCTTTGATGGCTTAATGCAATAACTGTTTGAGTTTGCAAGAATTTTAAGCTGCGCTGAAAAAGACACAAATATTAACATTCCTGAAACTGTAGGATTCAGACTGATTAAGACTATTTTAAACTATTTCCCACTTCAATAAATTTGTATATAGTAAGTTTATACAATTGCTTCTTTTTGTGTTAAATAAATTGTAAATAATTATATTGTGTTAAAATTATTAACCATCATGTTATTGCATATTTTTCAATAAAACTGAATTTATAAAAATTGGGAATATTTAATTTAATAATAGCTTTTATTATTATATAAAATAATCAATAATGTGCACATTTAAACCTGGCAAATATAAAATGAAAGGTATACATTCAAAATTTTACTTTCATGGTCAGCTATTCCAAATTTATACTGCAGTTGTCTAAATCATTCCCACTTATTTATTTGATTATTTTTATATTAAAGAGATGACAGCAAAAAATGCGTGGGAAATGGTGTAAATATGAAATAATAAAACAAATGAACTTTGGCACAAATGATAAGTTCTTTAGTACCTATGGAATAGTCTGGTCAAAACTGAGAAATAAGTTGAGTTAGGAAAGGAAAAGTCAGAAAAATTATCTAGGGTATATTGATATTTAAGAATGAAAAAAAAATTTATGTCTTTTCGGGAGGAAGATATTCAAAATATCAATGGCATTTTGGTCTGAGAAATTATTTCAGCGTATGGATCAAAAATTCTGTATTGGAACCAAAAAGTATAACAAAAACATTGAATCTGCCTTTCCAAAGTTAATTGTGTTTTTGGAAGGTTATGAAGACCTTTCATTTGGTGACATCAGGGACCCATGTAAATAGCATCTTGCCAAACTTAGAAAACCGTTCTCTGACTACTTTCTCGAACCTGATACACGTGCTGTCAGTTGGATTGTGAATCCCGTAAACTCTCCAACGGATTGAATTTTAAAAATAAGTCAAATCTGTCAGTTTTCTAAATGTCAAAATCTGTGCTTTAAAAAATTTTCATTTGGAAGTGAAAAAATACTGACGTCATTTGTAATTTGAATATTTGCAAACAAGAATTTTCCCTTTACATGAACTTCAATGAGACTAAACATGAAACTGAAGCATGAACTTCTTAATAAAATTCTTTTATCCTTAATAAAATTGTCATTAATTTTGTAACGCCATTTTCGTATTTTATGCTGTTTATATTGAACTTGATCATATATATTAATTTTGAGTATTATTTTTAAAGATGATTAACCGAATATATATTTTTCAGTTTTTATGACTGTACTATCAATACAAATGTATTCAATCAATTACTTAAAATTTGAATACTATCGCGTTTTCTGGATTCAGTGAAATTTAATGAAAATATTTGTTTAGTATATGCTACAATTTTAAAAACAATTAGATTTTTCTCACTTTCAAATCTAGAGATTATCGCTGTAGACAAATATATTTTAGGGTAATGCTCAAGAAAATTATAAGCTTAGGTCAGTCAAACTTAGTAGTTTTAAAATTTCATTTTCATTTATATTACATGTCTAAAGAGCCAAGAATGATGAATACAGTTTAGATAAATTAAAGTTTTTAAGGATTTCAAAATATATTTTAAAAAAAATAAATAAATAATAATAATAATAATAATAATAATAATAATAATAATAATAATAATAATAATAATAATAAAACCCAATGGGTGGTTTTCATTTTTCTTAAAAAAAAGGGTGTTTGTCATTTCTATTTCTCTCACACACCTCTTCTTTCAAGGGTGGAGTATAAAACCATTCATTTTATCAACTCTTTTTTTTTTTTTCTTCTTTTTTTTTACAGCTTACTTTTTACTAACGGGCAGAGTCCTTTTCTAGGAGAGGGCATATATATAAAAGAGAAAAATGAGAAAGAAAACCCCACACAGGCCCGAATCTAACGATACAAATCTCTCAGGTAGGCACAGACGGAAGCCTTAAATAGAGGAAGATGAAATGAAGGAGGTGCTACAACGAGCAAGCCAAGGGTTTCCGGCATTCACACAAAATTTCTGCGAAAGCATGGCACCCCTTGTGTTACGGGGGAGACGCAATGGTGGAGGAATGCGAGAGGCCATTTCCTTCGAACACCTGCTATAATACCCATATAAAAGAAATAGTGCGCCAACGTCCCGTCGCAGAAATAGGGTGTTAAGAGAGTTTGAAAGTATGGGATAGTTTATTAATCTTTTAGCCTTAGACTCAACCCTATTGAGGGGAGGAACCGAAGCCCCCCCCCCCAAATGTGAAAACAGTACTTCATGAAATGAGGAATAAGATCCTTATATAACTGGAGTAACTGTTTAGGGGAAAAAAAATTCTGGTTACATGAATAGTATTCCCAGTTTCTTAGAGGCCGCCTTAGCAACCATTGTGATATTTAGTTTCCAAGATAGTTTGTTGATTATGTTTAGACCAAGGATGTTAATCTTATTTACATGTGAGACGGGAGAGCCATCGAAAAAGATAAGAAAGTTAGGGGGCGCTTTTGAGAAAGAGATGTGAAGAAGTTGAGTTTTTAAAAGAGTTGAATTTCACGAGGTTGCGGTGATCCAACTGGGGAATTCCATCCAGAACGGCAAGAATAGAATCGGAAAGCTGAAGACGAATCAACTCCCTTCTACAAATGAGTAGAAGAAGGGAGAGTTGAGTCATCGGCCGATGAGCAAACAAAGTTAGAAGTGCAGTTGAGAAGACATTAATGAAAAGTAAGAATGAAGGAGATAAAACAGAACCTTGAAAAACACCTCAATTGACAGGAAAGGAGGAAAAGGCCGCTCCATCTACAAGTGCAGAAAGGGGACGATCTGAATGTAAACTACATTTAAGTAACCAAAGAGGAGGAAATTAAGTTTTTAAAAGAGTTGAATTTCACGAGGTTGCGGTGATCCAACTGGGGAATTCCATCCAGAACGGCAAGAATAGAATCGGAAAGCTGAAGACGAATCAACTCCCTTCTACAAATGAGTAGAAGAAGGGAGAGTTGAGTCATCGGCCGATGAGCAAACAAAGTTAGAAGTGCAGTTGAGAAGACATTAATGAAAAGTAAGAATGAAGGAGATAAAACAGAACCTTGAAAAACACCTCAATTGACAGGAAAGGAGGAAAAGGCCGCTCCATCTACAAGTGCAGAAAGGGGACGATCTGAATGTAAACTACATTTAAGTAACCAAAGAGGAGGAAATCCAAATGATGGGAGCTTAGACAGCAGCGAAACATCATATACAAGGTCAAAAGCCTTAAAAGCTTTAAAAGCACCACCACACAAGACTCCCCGTAGTCTCCAAGGGCAGAAGGCCACAAGTCAGTGAGATTTATAGATAGATAGCAAAGAATGTCACCAGTTGACCTAGAGCGTCGAAAGCCATACTGATGATCTGAGAGAATGGAATGAAACTACAGGTAATCCCTGAAACGAGAGTTGAGGAAAGTTTCAAAAATTTTAGATTGAGTGAAAGTGAGAGCTATAGGGGGAGGGGCAGAACAGCTACCTTTTTTTCGGGATCTGCTGAACATCTGCGCACTTACAGCAATGCCTTAGTGTTAAGGCATAGAGAGTAGAGTTTAACGAGGAAAAAGGACAGATGCCAACTCAGAGGAACACTCCCTTAGTACGTGGGTCACTAGCTTTCCTGATATTCATAGATTTCATGATTCCATGATCCTGATCATGCGTAATCACAGGTAGAGACGGTGGACACGGGAACAGTTGCCACTGAACTATGGATTTTGAAGAGAAAAAGATTTAGCTAAAGATGGAATGAACCTGCTCAATCCCTCGGCGATTGCTGCCCCTACTTTTTTTAGCAGACGCCGAAGCGTCCTACGAGCAAAAGCAGAAATCATTCCAGGGTAGTTAGCAAAATAGCGACGCACTGCCCCCTAATTAGCACGAATAAAGTCTGGAAATAACATTTAGGGCATGGTGGAGCTGCTGGTCAGAAAACATTATAACTAAGAGCTGTAAGATTATAAACAGCGTTATCAAAAGGAAGTAGTGGGGAAGCATAAATAAAGCGTGCTCAAGAACTGGTTAGAATGATCTGGAATGTGTGTGGTTCCCTATTCAATTGATCCTGCTCCTGCACTCATTGACTCTTTGATCCCTTTATGTCCATCAAACTCTTGCATCATTATATTTTTGTAATACAATTGACAGTGCTTTTTTTTTAAACTCTAGTCACGTATAATCTCCTTGGAGGATAGCTTTTTTGACTCGCCTTTTGGCTATGACTAATCCTTTCTTTATCAGTCTTAACTGCTATGCCAATTTCTATATGTACTCTACAGAGAATGTTCGGAATGTTCTTACTTCTATTTTCACAGATTTATCAAAGACAAGAAAAATAAAAACTTTAAATTTGAGAAGAAATGCTGTGGATATTTTGAAAAAATTTATAATTTAATAAAAAAGAAAATTTATTGAGGTAACTTTACTTAACTTCATTTTTATTTCAGAATTACAGTTCGGAAATGTACTCAAAATTTAAAACGCCTTCCTATATGCCATTCCTGGCCCTAACCTAGATATTATTTGTTAAAAACAAATGGGCAATATGTGGGTATTTTAAAGATTTAACAAAATAATTAAAGTCACTTACCAGTATGTTTTCTAATATGTAAATTTAAAGTTGACTTTGAAGCAAATGAATTGCCACAATAGTTGCAAAGATAAGGTTTTACTTTCTTGTGAACAGCCTCCAAGTGTAACAGAAGCATCCTTTTCTCAGCAAATTTTCTTTGACACATATCACAGTGGTGTTTCAATTCTTCTTTTTTATCTCCATGCAAAACCTTTTATAGTTAATATATATATATATATATATATATATATATATATATATATATATATATATATATATATATATATATATATATATATATATATATATATATATATATATAATGTCTTCTCTGGTGGGCAAAGGCCAGAGGCCTACCAAATTCCACCAGAGTTGGGGAACATTCGGAATCTGTTGGCTAATGGCCAACGTGACCGATACACGGCGTTTAAAAGTGTGCAAGTCAAAGGAAGTTGGGAAAACAGATAAAGGGAGTGTGTTCCAGACTTTACAAGTAGAGTACATACAAGAGTGAGCATAGAGGTTAAGTCTAGGGTCGGAGAGTTGGACAGAGAAAGGATGAGACTGCGTAGAAAGTCGTGTCGCACGAACCCTTTTCAATGGAGGAGGTATGCGACGTGAGAGTTCAGAAGAGCAATGTCCGTTGTAATAGCGATAGTATCATAGTATAAGTATTACTTAGTAAGGCAAAGATATGGGAAATTTGTTTGCAGAGTTTCATGACCTTGAAAAATGTTGTAGCTTTAGCTCCGCCTTCTTTGATGCCAAAAGTATTTTTTTCATCACTGAGACATATGACGTATAGGTGACGTCATAAAACCTATTGCCTCTTATTAATTATTACTATTTTAATATATATATATATATATATATATATATATATATATATATATATATATATATATATATATATATATATATATATATATATATATATATATATATATATATATATATATATATATATATATATATATATATATATATATATATATATATATATATATATATATATATATATATATATATATATATATATATATATATATATATATATCGAAAATGGGAAATTCGGAACTTATAATCTGGTACAAAGTTATTAAATTTGGCAACACTGTCGTTGCCGTTTTTATTTATTTAAAAATGGCAAAGAAACCTGCTTTGTGATTGGTCATGAAAACAAAAACTATCTGTTATTGGAGTCGGGCTACCTAATGACGTAAAAAAATAATTAATATTTTTTTTCGATAATAAGCATTATTTTACATGTCATTTCTACAAAAAAGATTTAATTAGATTTTTAATGATTAAAAGAAATACAATTTGCTTCATGAGGGTGTTTATTAAAAAAAAAAAAAATAGGCATACACAAAAAGTGCATCACAGTCAATCAGAAAATTATAACATTTATTAATCCTACTAAGTAATACTTATACTATGATAGTATAGAGAAAGTGACGCAACAATTCGACGGGAAGAAAGAGATTGGAGAGAGTTAGTGAGAACAGGAGAATTGATGAGACGAAAAGCCCTAGACTCCACCTTTTCGAAAATAGCTGTATGTGGTTCCAGATGT
>SEYY01000606.1:35586-61966 GCA_009176605.1 Armadillidium nasatum
TTAATTGATCCAGAAGGGATACAACCAATTGATAAAAATTTGAGTGGAGTACTTAACTTTCCACAGCCTACAACAATAAAACAATTACGGTCTTTCTTGGGTATGGTGAATTTCTATAGAAGACATATTCCCGATTGCTCAATAATTTGTAAGCCACTTTCGGCTCAAGTCGGGGGTAAAACAGTTAATTGGACTCCAGAATGCCAGAAGGCATTTGAGAAATTAAAATCAGCGTTGGTGGAGCCACCGACGTTGGCTTTTCCAGATTATAGCCCAACAGCTCCACCATTAGAACTACACGTTGATGCTTCGTCAATTGGAGCAGGAGGAGTCTTATCACAAACTATTGATGGCGTAAATCGACCCATATCTTACATCTCAAAAACCTTTTCCAAGTCTCAACTGAACTATTCGACAACGGAAAAGGAGCTTGCAGCATTGAGATGGGCAGTTAAAACTTTACGACCATTCTTGTGTTCGAAGAAATTCATTATTTTCACTGACCATGAGCCTCTGGTATATCTTAATAACATGGCGGCAGTTGATGGACGTATCGCGCGTACATTACGTGATTTAACTGATTATGACTATGACATCCGCTACATAAAAGGTAAAGATAACGTAGTAGCCGATGCGTTGTCCAGATCTCCAGTGGAGGTACTCCCAGAAGATCACAATGATCAACTGGAAATTGTCCCCATTGAGGGAGTTCAACCTTCAGGTTTCATTCCTGAAGGGTATACAGTACATTTAATGCCAGGAGGAGGAAATTCCTTATTTCAATCATTTTCTATGTGGTTGGAGGGGACACCTGATAACCATATGGATATTAGAGAAACCGTAGCGGAGGAACTGATCAAACACCCCGCTAAGTATCAACTTAAAGGCAGGAATATTACGAAGAAGCTGAAGTTGCTAAAATTACCTGGCCAACTTCCAATTCCAGAAGCAATATTAGCCTTTGCTAATATATCTAATTGTCTTGTACGAGTTTTCTACAATGACAACAATCCTTTAACTTATGGACCTCCTGGTGATGTCTGTAACTTACAAAATGTATCCAGTATACATTTTAACTATCTTGAACCATGCAAAAAGAAAAGCGTCAGAATAAATATCGTTAACATTTGTCACTTAACCATCGACGAACTTGATGAATTATTTAGCGCTGATGAAGAGGTAATACTTCAAGAACAATTCAAGGATAATGTTCTTCGTAAACTGAGAAAAGCATTGGATCCCTACGAAAGCACAACTTTTCGTGAACATGGATTAGAAATATTTCGCCCATATCAACGACATCTTTTCTTGTTTGGAGATTTAATCTTCATCCAAAATGATAACAATCCGCGAATGGTAATATCCATGCCTCTTCTAATTCGGTTAGTATTGGATCTACATTTACTGAATGGACATTTAGGAACACCGAAACTTATTGCATTGGTGAGAGAGGACCTATGGCATCCAAAACTTGCTAATGTAGCTAGTGACATTTGTAAGTCTTGTATGTCATGTCAACTTAACAAAAATAATCCTACTGTGATTATTCCGCCTGTTATGAAAATAACAACGTCTTATCCATTCGAATTGTTAGCAGTTGATTTATTACAACTACCGCGAACTTTTCGAAACCACTCTTATGCTCTTGTAGCGATTGATCATTTCACTAAATATCTGTTCGTTATACCTATGAAAGATAAATCTGCGAAAACCGTCAGCACAACGATGAAGTTTAAACTTATTCCGTTTTTGCCGCGGGTCCCGCAGAAACTTCTTTCTGATCAAGGAACTGAGTTTACTTCCGTACTTTTTAATGAAGTATTGGATGAATTTGCCATGGAGCATGTATTGGCATCGAGTCATCGGCCACAAACGAATGGAGTTACGGAACGAGTTAAATCGAACCATACTACAGACTTTGCGAATGATGATTCAACAAAACCCAACTGATTGGGATTTGCAACTACCGCAAGTAGTTGTAAAATATAACAACACTTGGCATTCAGCAATAAAGTCAACCCCAAGTGACTTCTTAGTTCAACAACAACATTCATGCGCAAGGAGAAATCCCTGTTTACGACAGTATTGGAAGTCACCTGCTGAAAAATTTTCACCGCTCAACATTGGTGATAAGGTCGCGTATAAATCAATGTTCCAAGGAAATCTTGCAAGTAACAAGTTTAAACCTAGATTTAAGGGACCATACGTGATTACAAAAGTATATGACTCAACACTTGCATACGATATAGCCAAGTACCCAGTCAATGATAGCGAAGGTGTCATACAGGCTCATTTTTCGCAACTCCGAAAATGGGTTGATGTTCCCCGATATCTCTTAAGAAATCCTTATTTCCGCCAACACCAACAGAATCAACAACAATTACTAAACCAACAGAATCAACATGTACAACAACAGAATCAATATCATCAACTGGAGAATGCGGAAATCAACGAAGAACAGGGGGAGATATCTGAGGAAGAGTCATTGCCGGACACGGAGCTGAATCCAACGGTTTTACCGAAGGACGACAGCGATGAGGACGACGATGATTTTTCCTATCAATTAGCCGAAGAGGATCATCACTTGTTGGAAGAGTTGAGTACACGGCAAATGAAAGCTCAAGAAGAGATATTTAGATTGATCGATAACGATTACTCAACTTTCTTGTCTGATTCATTCAGAATTTTACAAGAAGCTTTTGATACAACAATGGAAACAACTGCAGATTTTAGGGCAAACCCCGGATCAAACAAATCAGCCAATGTATCTAATGTTGCAGACATTAACACTACCAGATTTACCCAAACAGATCTAACGATACCTCCGGAAGAAGAGGAGGAAGAAGAGGATCTGTTTAACCTGTTCAGCACAACAATGAACGAATCATTTGAAGGTTTTTGTCCATTAGATTATTCGGTAGAACAGGATTCATTCGAAGGATTTGTACCTAAGGCTCTTTCCACCATAATGGAAGAACCTGATAAATATTATCAGCTGAATTTCAGTGATGAGTTCAGCAATAACTCGAATGAATCATTTGAAGGGTTTGATCCGGAGATGTTTTATATTGAGGAAAACTATATGGAACTACCGGTACCTATAGGAAGCATCGCCATCGGAAGAAGAGCGACAGATGAACGTCACCGAATTAAAGGAGATGAATTCACCTGGAAAAAGAGCCTTCTCCACGACGATTGCGGTCTCAAGGAAACGCCACGTCGCATGACTACGTTATGGAACATCCACTTGAATATAAAATTCGAAAAGAAAAGAAAAGCTAAGTGAAATGTTCCGTAATAATAAATGTCTGCGAATTGTGAAACAGTGTCGTATTCCGGGTTGTGTTCAGTGTCGTGAAGGGTGAAATAAAAATAAATTATCATACAAATATAATACACATACATATGAACTTTTGTAAAGTAGTTCTAATTATTTGTTTACTCAATAATTAAACTAATAATATTGATAAACTATTAACAACATTAATAAAGTAAAAATATATATAACCATATAACCAAGTAGTGTAGACTAGAATAATCTAGCATGTTAATGCCAATTATTAAAAACATGTTGAAATTAATTAATGTGAGCATGATTAATAACTACACTATGTAATTTGTATAGACTATGCTAATTGCTAAATGTATATGTATATATAGTATAACATAACATGTATAGTATAACATGCAGTCTACCATATTAACTAACTAATAGTAATAATTAGATTGAATCAATAATTATCAGTTAATAAAATTCATGTATATATATTGAATTAAAGTTAATTTTATTTACATTGTATATATATTTTTATGATTGATTATTTCATTTATTTTTATTTCTTTGTTATAAATTTTTATATGATATTACAAGGATATCTTTTTGTATTTTTACAGTTTGGAAATGGAATCGAAAAAGATCTCCGAAGTAGGCACATTAACACGCCTAAAGGATCAGTTGCAGCGAGAATATGACATTTCCTTGTTTATTTCTTGCCATTCTGGCGCGAAATTAATGTCTTTGGGGCGGGATCTCACACACTTCCTTAAAACAAATGGGCCAGTTGACCAAATATATATATATTTGGTTTAACTTGTTCCATTTGGAAAAAGGTTTCCTTAACCTCTGAGGACCAGTCTATCCAGGTCATTACTTGGGATCCAGTAGCCAATATGTCCCTTGTTCCTGTTCAAATGGATACCATAAATAGAATAGCCGCCAAATTTAATCCCCATGTGATGGTATATTTGGTCATTCCAACTATGAAAGACATTGCTTCTTTCAATGAGGCCTTCCTTAATCGACAAGGCCGGAGTGACTTGATACCATTGCTCGAACAACATCCTCACCTTAAAAGAGCCTTTTTAACCCTAAAAGCTCGTGAGATGTTTGATAAAACGGTCGAGCTACAAGAACCGAGATTTACTTGGTATAATAAAATGGTCTTTCCGATGAAAAGAGTGTTTGACCATTATTATAACAATAAGAATCAGGCCAACCCTCATCATCAATTCTGGATGGGAAAATCGGACAGGTTGGATGCTATGGATATGTGTTATGATGGTCTACATTACACAGAATCCGCCTTTAATGAAATGTTTGCCATCCTGAGTCTAACCAACTTTAACCGACGGGCTCAAGAACCTAGACTAGTTACACCCATCGTCAACATCCCAACAACCACTACCACAACATCAGTGAGTGTTGAAGAAGTAGAGGCAGTCCCTGGACCTTCGGGTATCCAAGGCCGAATTGACTATCGTCCCAGTCAACCCCGGACGGTACCCTCTACCAAAAAGAGGCGAACAAAAGGTAAAACGGAGACTCGAGTTTTTTATTCTCGAACGTTCGTGGGTTTCAAGGGCCTGGGCGAACAACCTTCCACATCTTCAGAATCAACATTACCCCCTGATGGAGTAAAAATGAAAAAGAAGGGTTCGTTATTGACTTGTCCTACAACTTCTAAATCTAAGAAAAGTAATAAAACTATTAAAACTACTCCACCGACGTCCACAACAACATCGAGTAACGTAAAACCAAAGGTTAAGCGACTTCAAACTCGTTATAACCAGAGAAGAAATATGTTACGTCGGCTTACTAAACGAAAGGAAATTTCTCAAACTTCAACGAATAATAATTCCCCACCAGTACCGTCATCTACAATTCCAGAACTTACCACTTTCCTTACGTTTCATGTATCCCAGATTTGGAAGTTTGTGAAAGATAAGGGTTTCTCGAAAGAGGTTGCTCTGCAGGAGCTTCATAGGGTTATTAAGCAAGTTTCTGAAATAGATCCCCTAGAATAGTTTCTGTCTGTCTTTCACTAGTTTTATAGGTTAAGGGTGGGATTTTGGTTTTGGGAGCTTTCTTTTCCGTCCTTCCAGTCTCTGTTAACCACATCGTGACTCTCCTCAATAGTACACTCCTTGCCTTCCTTGTTTTTAAGGAAAGTTGGTCAGTCTCGGTCACCGACACCAACTTTGGTAAGGGGGTGTAAGTATATGATCACATATACTATTTCTTTTTATTTTTCCAGAGGTGAGGTCACGATGTGAAGAGACGCTGTGGAAGAAGATGACTTTTTCAAAAACAAACAAGGAGTTTACGCTAAGTCTTTTAATTTATGATTTACTAACCTATTTACTTCTTTATTTTTAGATTATTGTATTGGTTGTGAAAGTAATATTTAATTTTCCACAACAATAATAAACACTTCATCATTGTAATTATAAACATTTGCAAGACTTACCGTGGATTGAAGCTCATTATCACAAGCCAATCCGTAAGTCCCTTAGTGTGTTTTTACTTTCTGTTTTTTTCTAATATAAGAAATATGTAAATTGAAATTGTTTTATAATTTCAGTTCCTACCTTGGGAATTAAGCCAATCTTTCCTACCTTGGGAATTAACTCATACATTCCTACCTAGGGAATTAGCTCATAAATTCCTACTTGGGAACTAAACCATCCTTCCAACTTCATCGAACGTCATCGTATTCCTTGTACGGAAAAATTAATTATCATTTAACCGGTATAAGTTCCCAATATACATATCGCCCTAAGCTCGTTGCATTGATTGTTCCATTAATTATCAACTTATCGACCTATTTTCTGAATCCGAATCCATTTTCAATCTGGTTCCATGAGCAAATATTATATGTAAATAAACATACATTTTTTGTTCGTTTTTTTTCTGACCTTCTTCTTGTCATATATTCGCTGTCACTGTTCCTTTCTTGTGATCCCTTCTTGCCCTCGCAAAGGGCCTGAGTTTTGTTTTTGATCGTTTACGTCGGAGAGCGTCTTCACATCATCATCATCATCATCCTCACGAATAAAAGGGGACAATAAGCCAACTTAGCATAACATTGTGAGTACTCAATATTTATTATCATTATTTTTCTCTCAAATACCTAACAATATTTTTGACTTTATTCTTTTTTTAATTCTTTTAATTTTTAATTTTGTAATGTTGAATTGTGTATTTTATTTTTGTTATCGGTTTTGTCTTTCATTTTTAATTGCTATATTTTATATAGGTTATTTTATGTTTTTTTTTTTTTTTATCAACCAACCAACTGTATTTCCTTTCTGTTATTTTTCTGGAATTTTAGTTTTTACTGTGGAAATGTCCTCATGAATTGTGGTGCGTTTTTTGACTTTTGTTTTTTGTTTTATATTTATTTTATTTTCATTATTTTTAATTTTTGTAATTTTGTTTCATTTTTAGCTGAAGATGAATCTAATAGATTCGAAACGTCCTATTAAATATGTTCGCCTTTGCACTGGCCTTGATTTTTATCATTAGAATCGGATTCCCTAGGAATAAATCATTAGCTCAAATTATATATATATATATATATATATATATATATATATATATATATATATATATATATATATATATATATATATATATATATATATATATATATATATATATATATATATACCAATTAAGGATTACTGTTGTCTTCAAACTCCAGAAACTCAAGCAACTTATATTTCATCCTGGAATCATGCAAAACTCTTTCTCTGCAGAAAATGCAATAATCTCTGCAGTTCCTTTTTCTCACATCATTCAGGCACTTTGCAAAAAAATGCCATCTCTAACTTTGCTTCTTTTTCCCTGTGGTAGTATCCTCTGACAGCACAACTTCTGGTTTGCTTTCTATAAAAACTGAATTTTTAGCTCAAATATCTGCCACTAATTCAACCTCAGACGATTCTTGAGCTTTTCCTACTCCTTTAACTTATTTATGCCTAAAATTGTAATTTCCTCTAAAGAAGTCATTTTTCTTCTCTGAGCTAAACACTAAAAAGTCATACGGTCCTGATAGTATCCCTCTGTTGTTTCTCAAAACTTGTTTCTGAGCTCTTAACCTTCTTGGTAAACTATTTTGTCTGTCTTTCTACTTAACATGTGACAAAGAGGGGGTACCCCTCTCAACTCTTAAACTAGTTCCATGTTTCTTTAACCTCCATTCTTGATAAAGTTTTTGAATCTATCCTTACCAAGATGATTTGGAAATTTCTCAATTTTCTAATCTTATCTCTGATCGTCAGCATGGCTTTCCCATTTCTTTAACTCTTGGTCCTACGCTCTTTGCCATTTCGGAGAATCTTTAGATGTCACGATGGACATACCGAAAGCTGTCGATAGAGTTTGAAACAAAGCTTTGATTTCAAAACTTCTCTCTGATTTCCTTTCCGGTTGTTCTGTATCAGTTGTTGTAGACAGCCAACATTCATCCTTTAAATCTATTAATAGTGGTGTTTCTCAAGACTCTGTTCTATCCTCAAATCTATTAATAATGGTGTTCCTCAAGATTCTGTCCTATCCTCAACACTTTTTCAACTTTTCATTAATGATATCATTACTTTATCACCCATCCACTCCTATGCTGATGACTCCTTAATTAATTAATCACTCCTTTCAATTTGAAATTTGAAGGATGCCCCTCCCAAACAGCAAGTAATCATTGCAAGGAGGGTAGACTTGGAGAAACTAACCTCTCTTCTTTCTCGCATTTCAAATTGGTGCAGAAAAACATGGTCATCTTCAATCTCTCAAAAACTCAGTTACTCCTTCTCTCTAATTAACACAACCTTCCACACAACTATGACATCCTCAAAAACACAATTCAAACCCACGTCTGTCCTTTTTCTTGTGATCCTATTTAAAAGATCACAATACTTCTTACTAACCAAGAAGAGATTTAGATTAATGAGTCGCCTTCATAATATTTTCTTGCCACCCCAGTTTTTTGCTCTTTATAGGGGTATTGTTTGTCCCTGTATGGAATAGGCCTCAGATTTCTGGGGTGGTTCCACTCATGCAACTCTCCTTGAAAATATGAAGTCTAGAGCTTTTCGTCTTATCAACTCTTCTCCCCAAATTAATTCTCTCTAGTCTTTCTCCCTGTCAAATTCTTGTATCACTCTTTCTATAGTATCGTTATTAAAAAGGATATTGCTCTTCTGAATTCTCTCGTTGCATATCTCCTCCACTAAGGATTTCTTTTCAATTTTCTGACCCTATACTTAACCATTATACTCGAATCTTACATGTACTCTAAAAGAAGAGTCTGAAATGAACCACTTTATCTGTTTAACGAACTTCCTTTGGCTCACACACCTTCGAACTCTGTGTATCTAGTCACATTTTGTGAATAGACCAGATAATTTATGTTTGAAAATCTTGACCAGATTTCTGGTTTCCCTAACTCTGGTGGAAATTAGTAGACCTCTGGCCTTTGCCCACCATGTGATATATATATATATATATATATATATATATATATATATATATATATATATATATATATATATATATATATATATATATATATTATATTTTTTTTTTTTTTTTTTTTTTTATGTTAATCGAAAATTTAAAAACACTTTTAATAAAATAATAAAAGATAAAACACTAAAATATGGATAACAGATGAAGTAAAAAAGACAACAAAAGTAGAAGGTTAAAACAACTGTCACGTTGTCGTAGCTTTTAATTTAGGTCATTACGACACAACGAAATAGATCGCATAGTGGGAATTTAGTTAGTTCATACTCGGAGTTCGTTGGGTTCTTTCGTATGCTTATATTGTAAAATAAACCCAGATGTTATGTTTAATTCCAATACTTGTTATGCTTTTCTTTCAGATGTGTTTCTTTTATCCAATGTTTAATTCTAATGTATGTTCCTGTTATTGACTTTAATTTTAATGTATGTTTCTTATAATCAATGTTTAATTCCAATGTATGTTTCTTTTAATCAATGTTTAATTCCAATGAATGTTTCTTTTAATCAATGCTTAATTCCAATGTATGTTTCTTTTAATCAATGTTTAATTCTAACGTATGTTTCCTTTAATCAATGTTTAAATTCCAGCGTATGTTTCTTTTAATCAATGCTTACTTATAATAATAATTGTGTAATACTTCTTTACGTTAAGACCAGTTACTATATAAACCACAAAATTCACAAATGTTTTCTAAGTTGTAGTCCTTTAATAATCAAATAAAGTATTCACGAAGTCTAAGTCAGCTTAAGACCTTGAAAATTCAATTAAATATTTCTAAGTATTTGCTGTTTACTGTTACATTCGAAAAATTACTAAATCTTTTGTAAATGCTGCCTGATTATAATGAATATCACATTTGTTGGAATATAATTTTAAATTTGAGCTTAAGTTTCTATCGCACAAATGACCAGTAAACTAGATCATATTCTTAAAAACCTATATGTTTAATTTATACTTCCAAAATCGCATGGTTTAAACAATATCCAGCATTAATAAACCAATCATTAACTTATCACAAACTGCAAGTTTTATTTAAGATTTAATATAAACACTCAAAAACTTCAGTCTTATTAAACATCAATAACTTGCTTTAATTTTGTCAAAATATTTCATAAAATCTAATCAATCAAATATATAAATATTTACAGGTTACTAGGTTATCTTATTATTTCCTAAAACAGTATCAATCAAATATATATATATATATATATATATATATATATATATATATATATATATATATATATATATATATATATATATATATATATATATATATATATATATATATATATATATATATATATATATATATATATATATATATATATATATATATATATATATATATATATATATATATATATATATATATACAGGTTATTAGGTTATATTATTATATACTCATTAAATTATGTCAAACTAAGAAGTCTATTCACAATTTTAATTAATATCTAAATTGGTTTTATTTTCCTTATATCAAACCCTTCGTTGTTGTATTCAGTCTAAGTTAAACTTGTTTCAATTTCTTAAATATTAGTATCCACAAGATCGAGTTCGCAACTAAAAGTTTAGTAATTCCAGTTAACCTTTACAGTTCATCTTAAATTTCAAAATACTCAAAAGTTTTAATCTCTGTATCAACAAACAAGTTGTTATCTCATTTAATTCTCAATGATTCAACCGAGTACAATTCTAAGTATGGGCAGATGTTAAATTTTTCTAAGTTTATTGTCCTGACTCGAACGAGTTCAAATCTAAATATTGGCAGATGATAAATTAATTAAGTCATTACTCTGACCTAAACGAGTTCTAATTTAGATATCAACAGATGATAAATTCTCTAAGCTTATTGTTCTGACTCAAACGAGTTCAAATCTAAATATTGGCAACTGATAAATTATCTAAGTCAATATTGGCAACTGATAAACATATCTAAGTCAATTGTTCTGACTCAAACGAGTTCTAATCCAGTATTTGCAGATGATAAATTGGGTCAATTACTCTGACTCAAACTAATTCTAATTTAAATATCAACAGTGTTAAAATTATTAAATAATTAAAAGTTAAATTCAATAAATTTATTACATTTTAATTTATATATTCATTTACATATTTTGCGTGTGTTAAAATATAAAATTTTTCATTATAATTATAATGCATACCGTTATAAAATCATCTTAAAACGTAGCATAAAAATTAGCCCACGTGATGTGCGCGTCAAGCGTTGCGCAGTATTAAAAATAATAAAAAGAATTAAATGACGAAACAGTACAGTATAAGTATTGTATGAAATCAGTATTCATGAAGTTATGTTAAATTACTGTTGTCACCGTAATTCAGTACAAAGTATAAGTACAGTTATTTTGTTAAAGCTTATGTACTTATATTAATTTATAAAGTTATTGAAACTATTGTTAAAAGTGTTAAAAGAAGTTATTAAAACAGTTGCTGTTAAAAACAGTTTGTTTAATTACTGTTGTAATACTACTATAGAAGTGATAAACTTATTTCACAAACTAAATTTGTCGGTTTTAATAAATTCTGGCAAGTGAATTTTATGGTATTATTGATTGTAAATTGATTGTAAAACTAAACTACGAAATTTAAGATAAGTATACCTTAAGACTATTTTATAGCTTAAGGGTGGTCAATATTTTATTATTGAAAGTTGATCTTCAAGCAAGTCATCTGACAAATAATTTATTCATAACCTTCTGGTTCTCTTTGGTATTATTCAGGGTATTTGGCCATTTACTTTGGGTTAATGCTTGGGGGGGCTGGAGGGGGGATTTATTTGAAGGTAAGAGGATTGATTTTCATGTAAAGTATTGAATTTAAAAATAATAAATATACCAAAAGTCATTAACAGATGATAAATTCTCTAAGCTCATTGTTCTGACTCAAACGAGTTCAAATCTAAATATTGGCAGCTGATAAATTATCTAAGTCAATTTAAACTACTCCAAAGAGTTCTCTAGCTTGTAAGGATTTTATCTAAATTTGACTTAAAATACTAAAAAGAGTTCTGTAACTTGAAAGAACTTTATATAAACACGACTTAAATTACTCAAAAGAGTTCTGTAACTTGTAAGGTTTATCACAATTAATTTACTCAACAATGTTTTGTCCAATACATAAATAAGCTTAATCAAGTTTAACTGATTCAATGAAGTTTTGTAGGTAATTCGTAATTAGATTTTATCAATTTAATTTACTCAACAAAATTAAATTTTCCAAAAATTTATTCTCACTGGGAAAGTCTAAATTCACTTTCAAAACAATATATCTTGATAAACTCACTTATATAGTTTTCAGAAAAAGACTTTTCTCCGTCGCAAATGCAATAATCTTTCTGGCTCTACTTCCTCTCGACCTTTCTGGCATTTTGCAAAAAATTTCAACTCTAACTTTGCTTCTTAATCTTTCCCTCCTCTAGTATCTTCTGACGGTTCAACTGCCGTTTTGCCTTCCTCTAAAGTTGAACTCTTTGCTCAAACTTTTGCCTTAAATTCAACCTTAGACGATTCCGGAGCTGTTCCTACTCCTTCAACCCCCTCCAACTCATTCATGCCTAATATTGTAATTTCTTCTAAAAATGTCACTTCTGCTCTCCCTGAGCTGAACTCTAAGAAGGCGTACGGTCCTGATGGTATCCCTCCTGTGGTTCTCAAAACTTGTGCTTCCGAGCTTGCACCCTGCCTTGGTAAACTATTTCGTCTATGTCTTTCTACTTCAACCTTCCCTTCTTGCTGGAAACGTGCGCTCATTCAGCCTGTGCCGAAGAAGGGGGACCCCTCTCAACACTCTAACTACCGTCCAATTTCTTTAACCTCCGTTCTTTCTAAAGTTTTCGAATCTATCCTTAACAGGAAGATTTGGAAACATCTCAATTCTTCTAATCTTATCTCAGATCGCCAGTATGGCTTTCGTAAGAAACGCTCTACTGATGATCTTCTTTCCCTTCTCTCTGACTCTTGGTCCTTCGCTCTTCGGCATTTCGGTGAATCTTTCGCTGTGGCGCTAGACATATCGAAGGCTTTCGATAGAGTCTGGCACAAAGCTTTGATTTCCAAACTTCCCTCTTTCGGAATCTATCCTTCTCTCTGATTTCCTTTCTGGTCGTTCTATAGCAGCTGTTGTAGACACCCACCGTTCATAATATAAATCTATTAATTGTGGTGTTCCTCAAGGATCTGTCCTATCCCCAACACTTTTTCTGCTTTTCATTAATGACCTTCTCTCTATTACTTCATCTCCTTTCCATTCCTATGCTGATGAGTCCACCCTTCATTACTCTTTTCATTTTGAAAGGCGCCCCTCCCAGCAACAGTTAATAGAAGCAAGGAGGGTGGCCTTGGAGCAACTAACCTCTGATCTATCTCTCATTTCAAATTTGGGCAGAGAAAACATGGTTGTTTTCAATGCCTCAAAAACTCAATTCCTCCATCTTTCTACTCGCCACAATCTTCCACACAACTACGATATCTTCTTCGAAAACAAGCAACTCAAACCTTCATCTCTCCTTAATTTTCTAGGTGTTTCCATTTCTCGTGATCTTTCTTGGAAAGATCATATTACCTCTCTTTCTAAACAAGCTTCCAAGAGGTTAGGTGCTCTGAGGCGCCTTCAGTATTTCTTCACCCCACCCCAGTTGCTTGCTCTGTATAGGGGTGTTGTTCGCCCTTGTATAGAGTATGCGTCACACATCTGGGGTGGTTCCACTCATACAGCTCTCCTGGAAAAGGTGGAGTCTAGAGCTTTTCGCCTTATCAACTCTCCTGCTCTCACTAATTCTCTCCAATCTCTTTCTGCCCGTCGAAATGTTGCGTCACTCTCTCTATACTATCGCTATTACAATGAACACTGCTCTTCTGAACTCTCTCGTCGCATACCTCCTCCACTGAGAAGGGTTCGTTCCACTCGTCTTTCTACACAGTCTCATCCTTTCTCTGTCCACCTCTCCAACCCCAGACTTAACCGCTATGCTCAATCTTACATGTACTCTACTGGTAAAGTCTGGAAAACACTTCCTTCATCTATTTTCCTAACTTCCTATGACTTAGCCACCATCAAACGCCGTGTATCAGGTCATGTCGGCCTTTAATTAGACCATGTTCCCGTCTTTTCATCTAACTCTGTTGGAATATTGGAAGGCCTCTGGCCTTTGCCCACCAGAGGTAATATAAAATATATATATATATATATATATATATATATATATATATATATATATATATATATATATATATATATATATATATATATATATCTCGAGCTATCCGCAACAGGGATGTTGCCTTCAGGGACTACCGTCGTCTTAAAACTCCAGAAACTAATGCAACTTATATTTCATTCCCGAATCGTGCAAAATCTATTCTCCATAACATTAAAAACTCGTTTCTCGTTTAAGATGCAACAATCCTTCTGGTTCTAATTTCTCACGCCCTGTCTGGCATTTTGCAAAAAAATGTCACTCTTACTTTGTTTCTACCTTTTTTCCTCCTTTAGTAACATATTAAGATGGTAAACGAGATAATCATTTATGGAAATGCGCTGAAACTGAACAAATCAAAGCTTTCTACTTAGTTTGCAAGAGTTTCTGTTACTGTGAAGCTTAATCTCTCCCGATTTGCTCATTAAAACAAGCGGTGGGCAAAGTGATAAAATTAGGAAAGTGCTTCCTAATGAACTTATAGAAATAAATAAAATGTTATAGACCGAAAAATTAAAGATTTTAGAAAAAAATAAAATAAATAAATAAATAAATAAATAATAATAATAATAATAATAATAATAATAATAATAATAATAATAATAATAATAATAATAATAATAATATGCATTATATACACTAATGCAGAGAACTTGAATATAGCATGGGAGTTTTTAAATTTTATAATAATAACAAATAGTCGAATCGTGACAGCAGACATGTAATAATAGGATTCTGAAAAAAAAAATTGATAGTTAAAACCTAATTTCTGAATATTTTAAACTAAAATTTGGATATTTAATTTCAAAAACTAAATAAAAAATTAAAATAAAATTTTTACTTATAAAAAAAAAAAATAATCATAGATACTAACTTGCTTATAAAAAAAAAAAAAAATAATCATAGATACTAACTTTATGACTTCTGAGTTGCTTCGCCGTTTTGAAATCTTTACCACAAACATCGCACAAAAATGGACGTTCATTGCTGTGTGTCTTCCAATGTCCATTCATCAGTTTTGTGTAACTGAAATAATAATAATAATAATCATAATAAACCATTAATTACTATTACTGTTTATATATATATATATATATATATATATATATATATATATATATATATATATATATATATATATATATATATATATATATATATATATATATATATATATATATATATATATATATATATATATATATATATATATAGAGGAGCAACAAATCTTTCAAGATAATGGACTTTCGGCTTTTAATGAAAAATTAAACTTGAACATTAAGAATTTGAAATTTAAAAACAAGAGTTTGAAAATCGACGACAGGATCGGATCATGTGAAGAGAACTAAATGCAAGGACGACAGGACTAGCCATCCGGCCTTGTGATTTCTCTGTCAACGGCTTGTAACTACTCCAGAACCAGCACTGGAAACCATTGCTCGGAGAAGCGCAATCTTTTGAAGACCCCTGGGAGAGAGTGTTTGGAGGTTGGTTTGAGAACGATGCTGGTCCTACTGAAAGGGTGAAAACCCTACCTGAAGAGTCTGGATAGGACTCATGGACCGGCATGGGGACCGGCGAGCCGAAGAACTTGATCTTTTGGAGGGCTCTGGGAGAACTTCTTCAAGCAGATGGGGTAAGATGCTGGTTCCACTGAAAGGGTGAAAACCCTTACTGGGAGAGGATATATATATATATATATATATAATATATATATATATATATATATATATATATATATATATATATATATATATATATATATATATATATATATATATATATATGAAGGGGCGACTTTTCGCAACCAAAACCGCATTACTTAAAAAAAACAATAACCGCACTTCACTGCAAATGCAGTTACGGAAATTGCTCTTATCGAAATAAAGTTTTCTCTTCGAAAATAAGACACAAATTTACCTTTTGTTTATCATACAGTATTATATATATATATATATATATATATATATATATATATATATATATATATATATATATATATATATATATATATATATATATATATATATATATATATATTAGAGATGGAGTGAAGTACCGGTATCTGTAACTATCAGTATATTTTTAGGTATCAGTATTGGTGTCGGTATTGGCAAAAAATGACAGATATCGATACCACATTTTTAAAAGTAACTTATTCACGTCGGCTTACATTTTTTGGAATGTTCAATTTCTTTGACTGTAAAGTTTCGAATATCACAAAATACTGTTTTTCTTGATTTTCAAAATATTCAATTAATTAATTACTAATTAACAGCTAATTTTATTTTTTGGCTTATATTTTATATCTATGTAACTAGAAATCCGATTTTGGTCAAATTAGGACAGTTATCTCTTAGTATGACATATATCAACTTGTTATACTTAATTGTATATTTATTTCATTACCTAATTATGTAATTTTTTTTTATATTACGTAATATTTTGCCACGTTGCTTCCCGCCAATTTTGTTTCCAGAACATTGATATGTTGCTTTCCACTAAAAGTGATTTATTGAAATGCACAAAACTGCGTTTCAATTTAATTTCACGTCATTTCCTTCATACCATTTGGTTTGTTTTCTTAAATAGTTTATTTTTATCTTAATTCCTAATTTAATCAATTAGTAACATAATAAGATGGTAACCGAGGTACATGATTATATATATATATATATATATATATATATATATATATATATATATATATATATATATATATATATATATATATATATATATATAAGTGATGGCATCCGCGCAGCATCCACATTAAAATTAACATCTGCATCCGTACTTGCGAAATTTATACATCCGCTTCCGCACTTTTAAAAATTCAACATCCGCATCTGCACTTTCAAAAATTCAACATCCGCATCCGCACCTGACGAAAATACTATATCCGAATCCGCATCCGCAAATGAGAAAATATGACATCCGATCCATCTCTAATTTATATATATATATATATATATATATATATATATATATATATATATATATATATATATATATATATATATATATATATATATATATATATATATATATATATATATATATATATATATTCCACACAGAGATTGAATTTATGAAAATACTTTTCCATTTTAATTTTTTTCCAAAGTTCCAAGTGGAAAAAGTATTAATTAACGAGTATCTCACTAATATCTTTAGACCCACTCTTCACTTTCCTATTGTACCCAAACAAAAAATATGCTTAAAACTTCCGCATATAGGATCACCTACATCTCTAATTAATAAATATTTTTATTATAATTGCAGCTACATTCCCTCAATGCCATTCATTCTTATAAATTATAACTCCCTCTCAATTTATAGTTTCTTCAATGCTTCTCAGATCTTCATTAATTTATTTATTTAAGTGTACCAGCTGTAATGTGGAATTGAAAGTGAGGATTGATAAGAATAGAGAAGTATCCTTTAGAACAGACCATCCTCTTTCCTCTCCTGTAAATAAAAGACCGTGGACATACCCACCTTTTTTCTTCATCTAATTTCTTTTTTTTTTTTTTTTTTTTTTTTAAACAAGCATCTTCCCTTCTTGATAGTAGAATTTTGAAGCTTTATGTATAAAAACTTATTGCTCATCTTTAAATTAATAAGCTTCTTCTATTTTCCTTTTCACTCAATAATGAAATCCTTTTAACCAAAATAGTCCAGTCTTTTTATTTTATTTAGCTAATTATATATATATATATATATATATATATATATATATATATATATATATATATATATATATATATATATATATATATATATATATATATATATATATATATATATATATATATATAAAAAAAATTTAGTCACTATCAATAATAATAATAATAATAATAATAAAAACCTTTGTACTTTGCGATTTTTAAAGAATAACATGACGTGTGTTAGACCTAAGTTACCTTATATAACTTGGGAAAAATTACTCATGATGCGCTAAAAAAAATTAAAACAACGAAAATTACAAAACCATTTGACCGGTGACTGTTGGACAGATATGTCTTAAAAGGGGTCTCTCTCTCTCTCTCTCTCTCTCTCTCTCTCTCTCTCTCTCTCTCTCTCTCTCTCTCTCTCTCTCTCTCTCTCTCTCTCTCTCTCTCTCTATTTAAGAAACATATCGTTATTTATTATTTAATATTTTATTTATTATTAATTCTTAATAATTATTCTTTCGCATGACGTCATACGCCATCTTGCTTTCTTTGTTTCTTCATCATCATCCTCTTCCTCCTTCCTTACTTTCTTTTTTTTCTTCTTCCTCCTCCTTCCTTCCTTCGGAGGGAAAGGAGAAAAAACATGATAACCCTAACTGGGTTAAAACTAACTTCATCCTCGCCGTTTAGCGAAGATGATCCTATTTAACAACCATCATATAAAACAAAGTTTATAAAACTTTTATATTTCAAATTATTTAGTTTTTTTAATAAAGTCAAATCATCGATATCAATAACAGATTAATTGTTCAATATCGCTATGATCTCCATGATCTACATGATTTCCATGTTTTGCATGCTTTTTTACTTAAAATAAACATGGAAAATATCGATATTAATAACCAATTAATCGGTTATTAATATCGGTGTTTTCCATGTTTTGGATGATTTTTTACTTTAATAAAAACACCCAAAATATCGATATCGGTGTCCGATTAATCGTTCAATATCAATATCATCCTATGATTTACATGTTTTGCATGCTTTTTAACCCTTTTTTTAATTTATTTTTATTTTATTTTATTTTCTATCATTTTTGGAAACATTTCTTTTCTTGTAACATTATTTTAATTTAACCCTTTATACGCTTTTCCACCTAATCTTAGAAAATATTATAAAAAAATTTCCTTCCAACATTATGCAATATTAGTGCGTTTTTTCTGGTTCCATGCAACAATGAATGTTGCAGTGCAGTCAGAGAAAGCGCACCCCTTACTATATATATATATATATATATATATATATATATATATATATATATATATATATATATATATATATATATATATATATATATATATATATATTATATATATCCTCCGAAGACCAAAGGCTGGAGGCCTACCGAATTTTACCAAAGTTGGAAAACTCTATCCTGGTCGATGGAGGCTGACATGTCCAGATACACGGCGTTTGGAAGTATGCAAGTCAATCGAAGTTGGGAAAACAGATAAAGGGAGTGTGTTCCAGACTTTATTAGTAGTGTACATGCAAGATTGAGCATAGCGGTTAAGTCTGGGATCGCAGAGTTAGACAGAGAAAGGATGAGACTGTGTAGAAAAGAATATCGCAAGAGTTCTTCGCAATGGAGGAGGTATGCGACGAAAGAGTTCAGAAGAGCAATATTCGTTGTAATAGCGATAGTATAGAGAGAATGACGCAACAATTCGACGGGCATATAGATATTGGAGAGTTATTAAGAGCAGGAGAGTTGAGACGAAAAGCCCTAGACTCCTTCTCCAAGATCTGTATGATCGGAACCACCCCAGATGTGTGAAGCTTACTCCATACAGGTATGTCAGTTCGTGTGACTTTTAATAAATAATTTCAAATTTAAGAGCCTGACACTTTTGAACTTACACCTAATTTTGTACCATCCCCAACCTTCCCCAAAAAGCCCTAAAGAAGAAGAAAACAGCCCAGTTGTTGTTAGAGGATGAAAATTTAAGAAAATAGATTCTAATTTTTTTCGCTACTACCTATATGTAACAACTATATTTTTAGTGGTTGTTATTGGTAAAATTGTTCATAATTTTGTTGTACTGACCATAACTAAAACCATTTTTTACTCCTTTCCCATGGGAATTTCATCTGTACTGGGAGTATAAAGTTGAAAGTGGACTTCAAGAAGTATACTATATACTTATCCACCTGGGATCACCATCATTTTGCTTATATCTGACTACATTCCGATCAATCAAAAGGCTTCTAGTTCTTGAAGGGGGATAGTGGATGAGGCGGCAAGATAAAATCAAGGAACAAAATTTGGTAGGTGGGTCTGAAGTGTCAGGCTTTTCTTTTATCATTTTCTTGATTATCCTTTTTTATAAAGGATTGCCAATATAGGCGAGTTTCCCATTTTTATATTTAATTTTCAGTTTTCAGTTTAATCATTTGGCCATATTTGGTTTTTTGTCTGCAAGTCACAAGACTGACATATTTGAAGTTGTTTACATTGTGAGTTTATTTAGTTTATAACTGAAATTCTTTGATATTTGCATTTTTGTTTAAAGACTGGAAAGCCAGCCTAAATATAACTTCCATTTTTTTTCAGTTTGGGCTGGTTTTTGCCTTTGCCGTGTTCATGGAGCTTTTGGCTTGAAGTTAATAAATTTGTTATTAATTTATTAAATTTATTTTTAATAAATTTTGAAATGTACAATTTAATGAAGAGTAAAAGTAATATTTTTTTTCTTTTAATTCACATTTCCCAAAGTTGAGTAGTTTTTATCATGTCGAACTTGCGGTATTAAAATCTTAAAATTTTGCAATATTTATAAATTACTTAAATATTTTTTGTATGTGGAACACACATTGTGGGCCTTTATTTTTAAATATTTTTTGTATATGGAACTCCTGGCGGGACCCTTTGCCTATGTACATTATTCCAGTGCATGCTTGCACACTTGGTATAAAAAATGAAAAATTCCTGTTTTATTATACTTGTGCAGGTGTGATGCTCACTGGAAATGAATCAATAATTTTAAACAATTTGAACAATGTTGATGTAAAGGTATCCCTAAACTCATTAAAGGGACCCACCTTAAAAATAGTAATAATAATAATAATGATGATAATGGTAATGCAGAAAATGCTAAAAATTTATGACTACAGGAACCTTCTGTATCTTGTAGTTATATTGCCTGTAATTTCCCTGATAATTCCAATTTATCCACAGCTAATGAAGAACAACTTAATATGTCTTTAAAGAAATTAATGAATTATGAAGATTATTATGAACCATCTTTTTCTGATGAGGATAAAGGGACTGGTAAAATTTGTACTTGGTAATGCAGAATGTCATGAAGATGGGAGATTAATCCTTCCATGTTTATGGGATAAAAGGGTAGTAACTTTTTTACCTAATAACTATAAATTAGCCTCTAATATTTTAAAATCTACTTTAAAAAAGTTACATAAAAATCCTGTTAAATTTGAACAATACCATAAAGTATTTATGGAACAATTAAAATCAGGAATAATTGAGAAAGTATCTTTAAATGAATTAAAAAATAATAATGAAGTATCTTTTATGGGACATATGGGTGTTTTCAGAGAACAAGTTCAAAGTACAAAATGTAGAGTAGTTTTTATGAGCAATTTGTGTGAAAAAACTAATGATGCCCTTTCACATAATCAAATATCTCTTCCAGGTCCCAACTTGAATAATAAATTAGAAGTAGCTCTAACCCTTTTGAGATTTAATAAATTCCTTTTCATATTTGACTTGGTGAAAGCATTTCATCAAATTTGGTTGCCATATTCAGATACAGTAAAATTACATTTCTTATGGGTTAAGGACATAAATGATTTTTCTGAGGTTGCCTATAGAAATGAATCGTTTGCCTTTTGGCATGAGGTTTTCACCCAGTTTATTGATGGTTGCCTTGTACATTATATTAATTTTGCATGGTTCCATTCATGACCCATTTGAAAGTGATTTAAGAAATATGCTTTACAATTTATCTTTCATGGATAATCTTGCATATTCATCAAATTATAAATTTGACATTGATAGAGCTTTTCATAAATCTATCAATATTTTTAGCCATTTTGGTTTTGATTTACAACAATTTGGATCCAATTTGAATGAATTGGAATCAAAATTTGGTGAGGATTCTGTGGAATCCTCTGAAACAAAATTATTAGGTATTTTATGGTTGAAAGACAAAGATCTTTTAACCAACAAAAATATAAAATTAAATATTGAAGCAAATACATTAAGATCCATACTCTCATCTGTTAATAGTTGCTTTGACCCTCTGGCATTGACCTTGCCTTGTAGGAATAGGGCAAAACAATTTCTACATGGGTTACAGAAGGATGGGAGCATCACTTGGGATGTTCCCCTGGGTAATGACAGGTTGAGGGAGTGGAAGAAAATTTGCAAATCTTATAATGCAGGTGTTGAGCCTTCAATTCCAAGGTATATTGGTAATTATAATGGTATTCATGACTTATTGGTCTTTACAGATGCCAGCAAGGATTTCTATGGGTGTGTTATATATTTAAAAAATCTTGATACACATGAACTTCATTATGTCACTGCTAAAAATAAAGTAGTTTCAACTAAAGGTGTTGGTAGAACCATCCCTGTACTGGAGCTCCTTTGCGGTGTCTTATGGAGTGGAGTGTGTGATAGATTTATATTCTAATCTTGCTGAGGGCCTTTTGTCCCATTAAATTTCATAATTTGCATCTTTTTACAGACTCCATGATTTCCTTAAGCTGGCTTGCAGCCAAAGTAAAGAAGACCAGTAAGGTAGAAAGAAAAGGAACCATTATTAACAATAAGTTAAATAATATAATAAAATTGTGTGAGATTAATAAGGTTGTATTTCACCATGTAAAAGGTCTAAATAATCCTGCAGATATGGTTACCCGTTGTATTTCTCATAAGGTTTTGCAAAAAACTAATTATTTTAAGGGTCCAAATTTGTCACGATCTGAGGAAACCATTGCATTTGAAATCCCTTTTAATATTCATTTTAACTTTCAGGTTAATGTTATTTCTTCTAACCAGGTGGAACCAGTTATTGCATTAGATAGATTTTCATCTATTAAGAAAATGTGTAGGGTTACTCACTATGTTAGAAAGTATGTTTATATTTTAAAATTAAAAGTAAAATCAAAAAACCCATCTCTTTTCCCTTCCATGGAGATGAAATGTGATTATAAAGATAGTTGTTCCTTGGTTTATAAAAGAGCCCAACAAATTAACTTTGCAGATACATATGACTATTTATTAAATCCCCTTGTTGGAACATCAAGTAATCTTGCAAATCAACTAAACTTGTTTTTGGACTCTGATGGCTTAATTAGAGTAAAGTCTAAATTCAGTAAATTAAAAAGTAATTTTAATGAAAAATTTCCCATTTTATTGTCTAAAGACTGTTTATTTACTAAAAACCTTATTTTTGAAAATCATATTAAGGCTAAACATGCAGGAATTTATAAGTTGCTTGCAATTCTTAGAAAGGAGTTTTACATTCCTTCAGCATATGTAACTGTAAAGAAATGTTTAAAATCTTGCCTTCTCTGCAAAAGGTTATATGGTAGAACAATAAAAATTAACCAGAATGACTATACAGAATTCAGAATTTCTCCTAAAGAAATTTTCTATAGGGAGGTGGCTTTAGACCATATTGGTCCTTTTTCTGTTAAGGTTAATAATGTTAATGTTAAGGTGTATATTTTAATTATAACATGCATGTGGAGCAGAGCTGTGAATTTATTGATGTGTAAGAAATATTGATTCTGAGTCTTTCATTAATGCTTTTCAAATTCATGTTTATGAATATGGTTACCCAGAAAAAATTTTGAGTGATGCAGGATCTCCTATAGTTAGTTCATTTAATATAATTCAATCCTTTTTAAATGATGTTGAGGTCCAAAATTACCTTAAAGAACGGAATATTAACATTTTAAATTTCTCCACTTATCCACCCAACTCTAGTTTTTTGGGAGCAGTTGTAGAATCTCTTGTTAAGCAGGTCAAAAATATGATCTATGGAAGCATTTCTAAAAATATTTTAATATATGATCAGTTTTATTTGCTCATTAAAGAAGTAAATATGTTAATTAATAAGAGACCTTTAGCTTTCAAGCCTCTTCTAAATAATCACAATATTGATCCCTCAGTACCTTCTGTGCTGAGCCCAGAAATTTTGCTGAAAGGGTATGAGCCCCCTAATCTGGTAATTGCACCCCATTTGCATCTATCTGAGGCTGATGACAGTGATGATCCAGATTGGATTCCAAACAATGAACAAACTGATCAGCAAAAACTATATAAAACATATAAAAAGTTTCAAAAAGTAAAAAGCAATTTGCATTCTCTTTATCATAATGAGTTTTTGACCAATTTAAGAGAATTAAGTGTTAACAAGGCAAACAGATATAAAACAAAAACTCATGTAAAACTTGAAATTAATGATATTGTTGCCATTAAACATAAATTTTCAAAACCCTATTTTTATCCAATGGGGATAATAACTGAAATAAGAAAAATTGACATAGGTGAGGTGGTAGAGGCTTTCATTAAGAAAGGCAATGGAGAAATTGTAAAAAGACATGTCACTAATTTAATTTTAATAAAAAAAGCTTCTGATTAAAAGCATACTGGTGTTGGGCTGATAAAAATGGAACCTGTAGAGTAATTGTTTGTTTTAAAAAAAAAAAAAAAAAAAAAAAAAAAAAAAAAAAAATTTATTTTCATGTTTAATTATATTATCAAACTATTGATAATTTAATGCCCCTCCCAATGTATAAAAATTGTTATTTTAAATAAAATTTTAAATTAAAATAAATTAATTAAGTTTTAATTAAATTAATTAAATAATTTTCAAATTTAAGAGCCTGACACTTTTGAACTTACACCTAATTTTGTACCATCCCCAACCTTCCCCAAAAAGCCCTAAAGAAGAAGAAAACAGCCCAGTTGTTGTTAGAGGATGAAAATTTAAGAAAATAGATTCTAATTTTTTCGCTACTACCTATATGTAGCAACTATATTTTTAGTGGTTGTTATTGGTAAAATTGTTCATAATTTTGTTGTACTGACCATAACTAAAACCATTTTTTTACTCCTTTCCCATGGGAATTTCATCTGTACTGGGAGTATAAAGTTGAAAGTGGACTTCAAGAAGTATACTATATACTTATCCACCTGGGATCACCATCATTTTGCTTATATCTGACTACATTCCGATCAATCAAAAGGCTTCTAGTTCTTGAAGGGGGATAGTGGATGAGGCGGCAAGATAAAATCAAGGAACAAAATTTGGTAGGTGGGTCTGAAGTATCAGGCTTTTCTTTTATCATTTTCTTGATTATCCTTTTATAAAGGATTGCCAATATAGGCGAGTTTCCCATTTTTATATTTAATTTTCAGTTTTCAGTTTAATCATTTGGCCATATTTGGTTTTTTGTCTGCAAGTCACAAGACTGACATATTTGAAGTTGTTTACATTGTGAGTTTATTTAGTTTATAACTGAAATTCTTTGATATTTGCATTTTTGTTTAAAGACTGGAAAGCCAGCCTAAATATAACTTCCATTTTTTTTTCAGTTTGGGCTGGTTTTTGCCTTTGCCGTGTTCATGGAGCTTTTGGCTTGGAGTTAATAAATTTGTTATTAATTTATTAAATTTATTTTTAATAAATTTTGAAATGTACAATTTAATGAAGAGTAAAAGTAATATTTTTTTTCTCTTTTAATTCACATTTCCCAAAGTTGAGTAGTTTTTATCATAAGTCAAACTTGCGGTATTAAAATCTTAAAATTTTGCAATATTTATAAATTACTTAAATATTTTTTGTATGTGGAACACACATTGTGGGCCTTTATTTTTAAATATTTTTGTAAAGGCATGAAGTAATTCTGAAGGCGCATCAGAACACCGAGCCTCTTAGAAGCTTGCTTAGGAAGAAGGTTAATGAGACTTTCCAAGAGAGATCAAGAGAAAAATATACACCGAGAATATTAAGAACAGATAAAGGGTTGAGCTGTGTGGTTTCGAAGAAGATCTCATACTTGTGTGGAAGATTGTTTCGAGTTTAGATATGGCCACATCCCCTCATTATTCTCCACTACTCCCTCGCCTCCCACCCTCGTCAACAAATCACTACAGTGTCTCTTCCATCTCTCCCCCACCTCCCTCTCTCCTTGCACCACATCACCATCATCGCCCCTCACTCCTTCTAACCCCTTCTCTCTCCCTCTCCTCGCTTTATTTTCCTCCTTCCAAAACATCTTACTCATTTCCATAAAATTCTCTGCAAACTTTCTACACCACTCCTCTCCCACTCTCCTTTTCGCTCTCTTCACCTCCCTACACATCTCCTTATACTTATCCCATTCTCTACCCGCCTTCGTACTCAAATACTGGCAGAAAGCCTCCTTTTTCCTTTAAACCATATTCTCCAACTCTTCATTCCACCACTCACTGTCCTTTCTTCTACCATTACCTATTTTTTTCATCCCACACACCCCTGCAACCCACCCGCTCCCTTCAGTTTACCACTCCTCCCCACCCCTCCACCTCACTCCCCCTAACCCCCTCCATTTATCCCTTATCCCTCTTGTGTATTCACTCTCTTCTCCTCATCTTCTAACCTCCACCC